>OY757906.1:75370480-75447980 GCA_963585895.1 Sepioteuthis lessoniana | reverse complement strand
GATTACAGCGATCAGAAACAATATAAACAACACAATGATAAACTGAAGAACAATAACTAAAAAATAGAAAATAAGAAGAAAAGCCACTGTATGAATATCTCAAACGACAATCAAACGAAATTTCACACACTAATACTTTGACATGGTTAAGAAAGGGAAATCTTAAGAAAGAAACTGAATTTCTTCTGACATCAGCATAAAACATCATTAGATGACATGGTGATGGAGACGAAACGATAAATCGTATAATAAGTGAATGCAGAAAATTAAAAAGAGTCAAAGATTAGACACGATATAGTGGGGAGGGCGATCCACTGAGAATTGTGCAAGAGATTTAAATTTTACCAAACGAAAAAATGGTATATACACAACCAGGAATTCGTCCTAGAGAATGAGATGCGTAAATTTCTCTGCGGTTTTGAGATATAAACAGATCACCTAATCTCAGCCAGACGACCAGACCTTGTGATACTCATAAAAAAAAGAACCCGTTAAAATATAGACTTTGCCGTCCCGGCAGACCGCCGAGTAAAAATAAAAGAAAGCGAAAAGAAAGATAAGTAACAAGATTCTGCTAAAGAACTAAAAAAAATCTATGGAGCTTGAAGGTTACGGTGATACAATTATAACTGATGAGCACGGAACAATTCCCAAAGGCTTGGTAAAGCGACTGGAAGATTTATAAATCAGAGGAAGAGTGGATACCATCCAGACTAGGGCATTATTAAGATCGGTAAGAATACTGAGAAGAGTCCTGGAGACACGAAGAGACTCGCTGTCAGTCAAACTACAGTGAAAAACCATCCGGTAACGCTGGTGTAAAAAAACTCTCAAGGAGTAAAATAATAAGTGGACTTGGCCGTTCCGGTTTACCTCAAGTAAAACTGAAAGAAAAGCGAAAAGAGAGATAAGTACTTAGACATCGTTAGAGAACTGAAAAAACTATGGAACATGAAAGTGACGGTAATACCAATTGTAATTGACGCCTTCGGTACAGTTACTAGAGGATTGGAACAGAGACTGGAGGACTTGTAAATAAGAGGACGAGAATAGACCATCCTAACTATAGCATTGTTGAGATCAGGCAGAATACTAAGAAGATTCCTTGCGGAGACTTCCTGTCACTCAGAGTCCAATGGAAAACCATCGACTAACGCTGGTGTGAACAACTTTCAAATTAGTATAATAATAATAATAATAATAATAATAATCTAGCGACAGACTAAGAAAATTGCACACGAAATGACTTGGACATGGCAGAAGAGAAAATCTTAAGAGAGAAAAGGAATCTCTTTTCATAGCAGCACAAAATAATGACATAAGAACCAATTAGATCTTAGCAAAAATTGATAACACGCAGAAGAATAGCAAATGTAGCTGATGTGGTCATAGAGATGAAACAGTTAAGTGAATACAGCAATCTGGCACAAAACGAAAAACAAGATTAGGCATGATCCCCTGAAAATTGTGCAAGTGATTAGAATTCTACCTTTACTGACTAATAGTATATGCATAAACTTATTAATTAAAGTTCTTCCCACGTTCATTTTAAGAATGATCCGGAGTATCTTGCAAGAAGACACACTCCAGGTATTTATCTCTTTGATGATATTTCTGCAATATAGTTTGGTTTCGTTAGTTATGTCGTTCTCATGGGGTTGCGCATAAAGTTCTTTGGAACTTTACGATACATACCATCCAATCCCGGCTAGAACACTACACTTTGTGTTAATTTACAAAGAAATGAATTTATCATATTTTCAATTTTGTCGTTCCAGCGGATCACAGATTAAAAGTAAAAAAAGCAAAACTAGATATATACCTAATTAACTTTTTCAAATACCAAATAATTTTTATAAGTAAATATTGTATATTCTTTTTCATTTATATAAATCTTTTCATTAGAATGCAACAATCCTGATAGAATATGTAAGTTTTTACAATAGTAGAAGAATTTCTCAAGTTTTCGTTGAAAATGCTCGGTGAGCAATATCGTAAAATTCTAATCGGTTGAATTGAATTTACTTAAGCGTTGATAAGTTATTCACCTGCTTTTCCGCTATTGGGAGATTCAACACAAGGTATTCCTTAAGTGAATACTCTGTTCTGTACAGGTGGGCTAACTAAAAATAACTTAGCTCCGTCGGGATACCTTAGGCATTATGCAATGAACCTGGAACTTATTCTTTTTATAGACGTGGATAAAAAATATAATATTGCAGGAGATGGCTTTTACTTCGCTTTTCATGTACCTTCTTTTTTTTTTTTTTTTTTTTTTTTTTAACTCAAATCCCCTTTAAACACTGTTTGATTCTTTTTTTTTCTTTGCTCTAAGCCGCTAAAACGTATTTTTACAACTTTAAGATCACACCAATATTATTATTAGGATATTCATATCATAAGTATAAATGTAGCTTCTGCTTTATATTCGCGAAGATAGTAATTTTAATATAAAAACTTATTGTGTACCTCCAATACTTCTCTTCTGCTTTGAGTCGTTGAAAATTTCTTAAATTGAGTAATGGGAAATGTATGTTTTCTAAAATGTTTGGTACGTATACGGACTGTTGGTGAATAGGCAATACGTCTTGATAAAAACGTATAAATTTGTAACATTAAACTTTGTTTTTCATATGAAGAATGACGAGAAAAATATATTATTTGTACCAAATATATAAAACGCTGGAGATTTTTTGAAAAGTTGTTAACACTGTTAAACAAAATGTACGTGCACAAATCGAAACATGGAAGAATTTTTTATACAAATTACACGTCGATTTTTTTTATTATCGAAAATCAGTTGTTTATCAGAATTCAATAAATTTTGCCTTCTTATATATTTATGAATGTGGTTATTTCTGAAAACGTTCTTTTTTTGTAAGAAAAATTATTGGAAATATTTAAAAGTCATTTCATTGAAATTCGATCATGATCCGTGACCTATTACGACTATTAATTGATACCTAACTTAGGTCAACGTAACCTGTCGAAACTTCTTTCAGGGACCTAAACGGAAATGCTCATCTCGACAGTTACCACTCGTATGGCAAAAGACGGGCCAAAATTGAACTTACTCTTCGCACCCACGAACCTAGAAGGTTCCCTGTGACCCATAGTGTTAGTATTTGTTTGAGTCTATAGGTCAAGTAGATCGGTTTTAAAAGTATTCGTATTCTATAGGGAATCTCCTGTGGTGTATGCTTTGAAAATAAAGTTCCTGGCGTTATAATTTTAGAAGAGAAAATAATTCAGGTTAACAACTGACATAAGTATCGAAATTGCCCAGTCGGCTGGGGCTGTAGAATACACTGACTGCACCTCTGCAGAGGGATAAGACCCCACCCCCACCAACGAGTGTTCTGGATATGACACTAAACAATCTGATAGTGAGGTTCCAGTGATGCTGGATCTTTGGGGAATGCGGAGTACCCCCTTATTGCCATCGCTCCCAGGCCCACTCTGGCCTGGAGTGGTAGCACCTGATATGGGTCCTATCTATGGGTTAAATAGAACTCACGGCATACTTATACTAAACTATATTGTTTGATTAAACTGAATAGCTTGAAATAGAAATGTTTTTGACAATTAACCAGTACTTACATTTAAACTGTATTTACACTAAACGGAATTGTTTAACATAGAGCTGTTTTGAAAATTAACTGTGTGTAAACAAAATATGTACTTATACTAAACTGAATTAGCTGAATTATAATTGCTTGACTAAACTGAATAGCTAGAAATAGAAATATTTTCCACAATTAAACTGTACTTACATTTAAACTGTGTACTTATGCTCAACTGGATTGTTTGAAATTGAACTGTTTTGGACATTGAAATTGTACTTACACTAAACTGAATTGTTATATATAACTACTTTAATAGTTTGAAATAGAAGTGATTTTTTACAAACAGTGTACTCATACTAAACTGAATCGTTTTAAATAAAATTGATTATTTATATAAAAATGGATTTGGCGTTAAATAACCTACAAAGGTTGATATGTCATAAAACCCAACGAACCAAACCAAACCAAACCTGGTTAAACTAGCTGTTTGCTTGATAATTTTTTTAAATTCTTAGTGAATTACAGTTTTTGTTACACTATTCAGTTGTATTAATGACATGTAAAAGATAAACTTAAAAAGTCGAGAGCTGGTTTCATAAAATTTATTAACTTTACCATCGAATTCGACAGTATGAGGCAAAGGTTTGTCACAAACATTTTACGATGAATAATAATTTGCATAATACATTCTTTTCATGTGATCTTACTGCGCGCGCGCGCGTGTGTGTGTGTCTTAAAAAAGACTATTTTATGTTGGAAGACACTTTCTTATCAATTTTTCTTAATTTTTCACACAAATCGTTATAAAAAAATCGAGATAGATATATTTGAATCTAAAATTTTAAAATCTTTAATTTAAAAGAGTACTTGTGAACAGCTAAGGAACTTATATTATAAAGTAATCATGTCTAGACATCTCGACTATGGTCTAGATGTCTATACTTCGGATAGACGAGCGAGTGCCAATTTTTAAAAGAATATCACCAAACTTAGCTTAGTACGATTTCTTTTTTCCTAAACAGATAATTCATCTGGACGGTTTAAGGATGTGGAGGACATAAGAAATATGATACTCCAGTTTAATACTATAATCCAAGAAAGTTTTAGTGTTTTTTTTACCAATGAAAGACTTGCTGATATAAAAGCTTTGAATGCCAAGAGGACTATTTCAAATAAAATTGATATTTCATTCGTTATTTATTCATCTTGATAATATAGCAAAGCAACTTAAAATGATGAATAATAATAAATTGATAATATCAAGATATCTAGATATCTAGATGGCTATCGATATGTCTAGATCATTGTCTAGATGTCTGCACTTCATTTAGGCTATTCAGTACCAATGCAAAAAAAAAAATCACATATCCTAGCTCAGTGCGACTTTTTGTTTTATAAACCGAAGATTTATCTCAATGGTGATGTGTTGAATGCCCAGAAGACTATTTTAAAGAAAACTAAAATTTCGTGCATAGTTTGGTTTGGTTATTTGGTTTAAAGGCATATGGTTTATTCAATGACAAATCCTGTTTATATATATATATATATATATATATATATATATATATATATATATATATATATATATATATATATTATTTAAAAGCGAATAGTTTAAAAGAAATTTTATTTTAAATGAGTTAGACCTTATTTATTTGCACACAGTTAAATGGTTTCAAGTAGTGCTATCTTAGTACAGTTGATATTCAGCCACCACCTTCTAACACCTTTCAGATAAAATAAGGTTGGGTACTAGTTTGCCACAAGCAATTTGAATAATACAGTCAGGACAATTTTCGGGGTTAGAGTTTTTACATGACCAGCCGATTGATCACATCAACCCTATCAGACCTCCTCTCTTGTCCAGAAAGAACCAAAGTGGAGTGTTGCAAATTGAAGGACTTCCTAGCTACCATGATCTCGCCCTCAAGCATTAGGGGTCGCCACCTATGGCCAACTAGTGGCCTCATTGGGCGTGTCTTGGCTTTCTACAGCCCCAGCCAACTGGATGCATTTCAGTCATTGTTTATTATTGTTTAGATCCGGGGAGGGCAAATCTTTTTATGGGAGGGCCGCATCACTAGGTTATGAATTATCAAAGGGATGCATCTTTTAAAATCAAAAGAATTTAATCTCGATTCAAGTGCAGCGGGCCGCAGTTTGCCCACCCCTGGTTTAGATTATATTTTGTTTAAGATATTTCGAATAACCTGCTAATTTAGAACTATTCTTGTCATCTTCTTCAATATCGTTACTATTTTATCGGTCCTGGATGTCGTCAAGAGGACCTGTCAGGAACGATGTACGATAGCTCTGAAGAAGTGAGGGATTTATGCCTTTCTCAAGCGCATTAACTAGAATTAAAACGCATTTAACCTCGTCTAGGATTTGAACTCGGGTTGTTGATTCTATTTTCAGCGACGATATCCATTATACTAAACATGCAACTCTGTGCACCACCAAGTAAGCTTCCCATTATTCTGAACTATGAAGGCCAATTGCTTCGTATGGTGACCCGCAGACTTGAAAAAGATTTTGGAACAATTACAATATATCCCTAAGTCCTACGTTTTTTAAAGCGTCAACAAAGACTTCATACTGCGTATCTTAAATCTGAGATTGTATTCGAATGTTATAATCATAATACAGTCATATCTATCCATGCGAAATACATAAGATATTGTTGGGTTTAACGTATGGAAGCGCTAGTTATGTTGCACGTTTTGAGCGAAGCCCATTACTCTCCAAATCTGAAACTACTTTGAAATCAGATTTCTCTTTCTCCAAGAGCGTTTGTCATACTCAGGTTAAAGAACCCAGTTTGCCCTACTGTTTGCCTATAGTTGGAAAGAGTATAGTTAGATACATACCTTTCCCAAGAATACTAGCGCTCAATGAAGTCCAGAGCTTGCGTTCGAATGGATGAGTACCCGTCCTACGACAATAACCGTTACATCACAACTGCTTTTTTGTCATATTCTTGACAAAATTGCTGATCTTCAATTTAGGCAAAATAATTGTAACTTTACATTCAGTTCGATATTGTAGGAGAACCAATCTGTGAGAACGAAAATTCTAAATTTAAAATCCCTGCCGACATAACATGGGCTTGTGTGACATGGTACTGCCCATTATTACCTGTCTTTTACAGATCCTACAGGTCAGTTAAAGAAGTCGCCAAAGAAAAGCACATGCAAACTGAAGTAAAGTTGACCATACGAAGTCTCTCTTTTCAATAGTTACTACACTGATCGAGTAGAAAAGGGAGCTACTCCTTTCCTTGGATTGCTCCGCTTTACTCTTGATACGTACCTTATAATGCAGAGTGTTAAGCAAGATGTCAAGTACCATTTTTTGAGTCTTTGATATGACTCGACCTAGGATTTTAACCGCACCTTCCCGGGCTATTGGTGAACATTCTACCCACTAAGCCATTCCAATCATGAACAATTTGAAGACGAAATTGACATCAATATATAAGTGTTTGAACAGACGATATTGACGAAGAAAAACAATGATGCAATATAATCATATTAAAAGATCATTCTTTTAGGAAATAAAAAGTTTATCAAATGAAAGCAATTTTTTTCTCAGCATTTTTCTTTATTTCATACAACAAATGTTTTAATTGCATTTATTCGATACGATAAATGTAAAAAAGTATCTATTTATTTTTTCGTTCTTTTCAGCTGGAATAAACTACATTGAAATCTATTTTGATAAGAACCTGAACAGTAAGTTTCTGAACAAAGAGGACAATTTTAGAACAAATTTACTGTACGAGTCAACGTATTGCCTTACACTCACATAAAAAGTTTAAGACATTCTCTTGGTAATGTTTAGATTATGTGAGGGTGCAATGACCAAAAGATTATCGATTAGAAAAAAAGAAATCGATGACATGATTTCAAATTCCAACCTAACCAATTTTCGTTCACTTTCCGCTAATTTTTTTTTTTTTTTTTTTTGGAAAGGCATGCTTCCACTTTCCATCAAGTTACATGTAAAATATTGGGTTCTCAAGCTTTGGTAAGATAGATAGATAGATATGAATAGAATAAGATAGACAAGCAGACAGATAGAGAGGGAGAGAGAGAGAGAGAGAGAGAGAGCACCAAGAGATGCACAGTTGGCTGATGAAGAGAAGTTGTGAGGACCCATGATCACCCTAGTCCGGATGGGAGATGACATTTTCAATTCTATGAATGCGAAACTAGGAGAAATTGAAGAGATACTTTCCGTATTCTTGTGTCCGGCCATCTGCACAGGATTTGCATATAATTTGTTATCCGTGGGTGCTGTCACTGGTGCCGACATTTTAAGACTACTATTAATATTCTTGTTAAAACTGTCACTCGTTATTGAAGACTTATTATCATTATTATTTTACTCCTTGAGAGTTTTATTATTATGATTATTATAATTATTATTATTATCCATGCCTATTGCCAGTTGTTTTCTATGGATGACTTTTGTTAATTCATTTCAACTCTGATGCTCGTCATTTACTGTTATACAATAACCAAAATAAGCACAATTGTTTACTCCTTATCAAAGAAAAGAAGTCATTCTTCTTTTCTTTTTTCTCTTTTGTTTGGTTTTCCTTTGCTAATTTTGTCTTTGTCTTTCGTCTCTTTTAATGAATCACTCTCAAAACTTTGTTTTCTCACTGTTTTCTCTCTCCACCATCTCTTTTCATGTTTTTCATTTTTCTTTTCTTTTCTTTTTTTTTTTCATTCTAGCCCATAACCTTTCACTGACATTTTCTATTTGTTTTCGACACTTTTCATTGCAATAATTGAAATCATCGCCTTCCTTGCCCAATCGACAACCCTACTTGCTTGTCTGCTTTGTAAGGATTCATTTTTCTTTTTCTAACTTGCAGTCTCTCCCAATAGATTTCTCTTGTTCAAACCTACGTCTTTACTCTTACTACATCTTCGTTTTTTATCGGTCCTTTTCAATGTCTTATTTATATACTAAGTTTTTATCTATGTATTACACGTATACTTAAATCTTTCCAACGTTTTTGTGATAAAAAAAGGGTGCAGAGCATTTTTGCATACAACTGATAATTCCTCGCTGTTTATTCACTATCAATTATTTTGTCTCTTTTCGTCATCATTGTCATCAAAACTTCTAAAAAGCTTTCTTTATTCCATGTACCAAATACACAGACGCATGCGTAATGATGTAGTTGTGCATGCGCCTGTATATTTGGCCTTTCATTGCTTTTTTTAAATAATCCATCACGGAAGAAGGTTCTTGCCAATGAAGTGGTCAAGTTAGGACTCAAAATTGAGCAGAAATTAAGTGATATGGTTTTAAGGTTTGTTGATTCTTTTATTGATCTTAATTGCATGTCAACCCACCTAGAGTTATTTTATATCAATAGGTTAGGGAATAGCTTCATTGTACCTTAATATTTATATTTTTGAGCCATTGTTTCTAAAGAGGATTTTTATACAATCGAACACTAATACTTTGAAACAGATCTATTTGACATAAAAATGGGAACCTAACAGGTATTACCACATCCGATCAGAGTGGACATTGGAGTAATGATAATAAAGGGGTACTTCCCACTTCCATGATATTCAGAAGTTGAGATTCACCTCCAGTCTTAGTTAAGTGTGATACGCAAAGCATCCCCATTTTGGTAGGGTCTTCCTCTTCAGCTGGAGGTACTATCAGCATATTCTAAACTCAATTGACAAGGCTTTTAGAGTTTCTTTAGCCTACATAGCAGTGTAGCTATCTAGGTATTTCTGTAGTCGGTATAACAGTCGAACTAGGTAGGTTGGAAGGTTTGTTTAGTTAGTTGGTCGGTATTATGCTATGTCAACCCTTAGTGGGTTATTTAATGCCAAATTCAGTCTTTGTTTTGGCAAGCACTCATATTTTAAATTAACTAATGTATTTGACCTATAGATGGGAACCTAACAGGTACTACCGCCCCTGATCAGAGTGGCCTTGGGAGTATTCACAACAAAGGAGTGATTCTACCCTTACCAAAGCGTCAGAACAGGAACCTCACGACTGGGTGCACTATAGTGTCATACTCAGAATATCCTTTTTTTGAGTGATTGGGATCTTACCCCTCTGCAGGAGATGTATTCGACGTATTCTAGGTCTGGTCTATATGGAAAATTCTTGATTCAACAATATATGATAATAAATAGACCTGTTCTCCACAACTAGTGTCACGGAGGCATCAGACCGGTGTTCAAACACTGAACGCAAGGTTATACGCTTCACTAATATTCACCAGAGATTCAGCTGAAGATGATATTTGTATCTGCCTCCCACCGGACAGGACTTGATACAAGGTCAATGACTTGAAGGTCGGATTATAGCGGGGTTAAAGTAGGGGGAGGTCAGGCACGTGCCGAAACTCGAACCCTGCTGGACTATGATGGTCATCGGCTCATAGTGCAATGTAAGCCTGATAAGCTTTGTTGGACATGGACTCAAACGTGAGTCCAGTCGCGGATGCTTGATTTTAACTTAAACTGGACCAAGAGGTCCAGGGCTATACATTGCTGGTCAATGACATCATCGCCCACCCGAAGATGGCCCAGCCGAAGCCAAGAGTCATTCGGCCTCGAATCTGTCCTTGACCTTGAGTCGCAGTGCTGAGCCGAAGCCCCGTCTGCGTAGTCTACGTCTGTCATAGTCTCTACAGGATATTGTCAGCTTCTTGTCTTTTTTTATGTGAAACCATTTTCTTTTATGCAATTTATTGACGTTTATAGTATGTAAATAGGTAGATTACTGATATGATACAAATGTATTTTCTTGCAAGACTCCTATGAAAATGTTGAAGTCGGTGTTACTATCAAGTGAGCGAACCATTTCATTCGTGTTTTAGCAAAGCTTCATTATAACAGTTTCTTATGAGAGACTATATGCTCGTCGTATTTCCTCCATCTTTCTTCTGTATATGGAATCAAGTGACTTGGAGAAATCAACGAACAATAGTGTTGCTTCAAGATTTTTTGCCTGCATTTCTTCGATGATTCGATGGATAGTCAAAAATCTGTGATATTGTGGATCGATTTCCCCGAAAGCCGTACTGATTATCTCCACTTTAAGTTGTAAGCGTCTGAACTTACAAGATCAGTACGTATACCTCGGCAGCAATATCTCATCTTTTAAAAGGGGTGTCAACATACGCTTTAGGAAAGCGTGAACCACTATTAACAGGTTATCAATCATATGGAAATTTTATCTTCATGGTAGAATAAAACGGGATTTCTTCCCAGCAGTGACAGTATCAATATTACTGTATAGATTCACTACCTGGACTCAAACGAAATGATTGCAAGAAAAGCTAGTCAGAAAATAAACAAGAATGTTAAGTGCTATTTTGAACAAATCCTGGTAGCAACCCCACACAAAAGAGCAGTTCTACGGCTACTCAAAAATCACCCAAGTAAAAGTAACAAGACTCCCTTCGTAAGTAAGATGAAGTAAGGACGAACTAATAAACGACATTCTCTTATGGACTCTTAAATATGGACGCGCCAATGCTGGCGGTTCTGGATGTCGTCAAGAGGACCTGTCTGGAGCGATGAACGATAGCTCTGAAGAAGTGAGGGATTTATGCCTTTCTCAAGCGCATTAACTAGAATTAAAACGCATTTAACCTCGTCTAGGGTTTGAACTCGGGTTGTTGATTCTATTTTCAGCGACGATATCCATTATACTAAACATGCAACTCTGTGCACCACCAAGTAAGCTTCCCATTATTCTGAACTATGAAGGCCAATTGCTTCGTATGGTGACCCGCAGATTTGAAAAAGATTTTGGAACAATAATAATATATCCCTAAGTACTACGTTTTTTAAAGCGTCAACAAAGACTTCATACCACGAATCTTAAATCTGAGGTTGTATTTGAATGTTATAATCATAATACAATCATATCTATCGATGTAAAATACTTTATGAAAGCGTTCGATACACACAGATATACTCATAGATTCAGGTAGATAGGTGTATCCAATAGATTTGATTTGGTTCTTCACTTAACGTCCTATCAACCTCTTATGGGTTATTTGATGCCAAAATTTGATTGCAATAATTTGCACGCGGTTATATAATTTCACGTATTTCTATCTTATAATAATATTTTTTATGCAATTATATGATTCCACGTAACTTTTCCTATTAACAAATTATAATCATTTGTTTGCACACAGTTGTATGGTTTAAAGTATTCCTACCTCAAACAAATAATTTTCAAACAGATCTATTTGATCCATATATAAATTGGGTCCTCACAGGTATTCCCACAAAAGGGAAGAGTACATCTAGGAGTTATGGCAATGATGAGGTACTCACTGGAATTGGAGCTTCACTTCTGGATTTAGTTGAGTATGACACCTAAGATATCGATTAGTTTTGTCTGAAAATATTGGGATAACAGGTTTTAAAATGAAAGACCGCTGTCTTAATTGGTCTTTTAACAAGGCTGAGATGAGATGCACAAAATGGTTTAAGATCACAGTTTCCCTACTTTTACACAATATTCTGCCTAAAGCTTGTAGAAGGGAGATATGAAGTTAGAAAGATTTGGGGCGGTTCAGTTTTCTTGTAGAATTAGCCAGAATTTGAACGCCAACAACTGATAGTGATGGAAAATACACTTCGGTCTGAGCTATAAAATTATATTTTTACTTTAATTCTTTCATCATGATGATTTTAAGAAATATATCGATTCTAAGGTTCATTATAATGCTATATCATTATAACAATTAGAAATAATGGAAATGAACGGGTGATTCCATACTACCCAAATGTTCAGAACTGGAATCTTACCATCAGACCTCGTTCAGTGTCATGCCCAAGATATCCCTTTTATTAGGGGTCTTAACCCTCTAAGTCCGGCCGACACGACTGTACATAGGTATATCAGTACTGTATGCATCATTATGTATCCATGCAAGATATATCAATTAAACTATGTCCTGAGACAATGATATTTGTGAAGCTTCCCGAGGTATTTCTGAAGGTCCCGGAAGCAATAGAAAAGTTGTCAGTTCATGTTAATCCTAATTAACTATTTTGAAAAGAAGGGTAAATAGTTTCGTTCTCGAATGGAAAAGGAGAGAAATGAACTTACATTCCTTAATGCTTATGGATCTTTATATTTTTTTCAAATTTCCAACTTATTCGGGTTGATAATTTACTTTCAATTCGTTGTTTAATCTTGAAGGTTATATATATATATATATATATATATATATGATTTTTTTTGCTTCGTTCTCTTCAAATCAATTCAATATTTATCATATATATATATATATATATATATATATATATATATATATATATGTTTCCATCTTTACAATTTCACCAGCCCTTTGCTTGGTTCATTTTGATGAAGTTGCAATCCCATTGGGGTTCACCAAAAACAAGATTGGAAATACGTCAGCACGAAACGAAAGTAAATCTCGTTAAAAACACGCAACTTTCTTTCCGTCAAACTTAACCTTTATTATTTTTGCTCCCTCTCCCCCCTCTCTCTTTCTCACACACACACACACACTCTCTCTCTCTCTCTCTCTCTCTCTCTCTAACACCTTCTCTCCCTCTTTCATTCTCTAACTGTTTCCCATTCGTATTCTACCACCCCTTTGGGCTTTTATTTTTTACTATCTTACATTTCGTTTCAGAATTAAAGAAAAAGATTTCTCTTTTCTTTTAATCTTTTGTTTTTTGTTATTTCTCAACTTATCATTTTTAATTAGAATTTTTTCGCTTGTTTTCTCATTTATATCAGCTTGTTCTAAGAAAACTAGATTTTCGATTTTTCATTTCGACGCCGACGCCGAACTTGGAGAGACTCGAACAACTAACTATCTGTGCCGGTATTTGTAGCGAAACAAACTTATATTTACAATCCTCCCTAGTGTCTAGCTCTGACGACTAGTGCCAATATGAGGAATTAGAACTTGTCAAGAATAGTTATTCTCCTTTATGTTGAATAAAGGAAAAGATTTTTCTTTTTTTTTTAATGTGAGGTGGAAACCCAGAAAAGAAAAAAGAGCATTTCTCTCAGTTATTACTCTTCTGTTCTACACACAGTATAACACGAAGTATGGAAAGGATCGTTAAGATTTTCAAATCGTCAACTCTTCAATGCATATACATTGCTTTCATATAGCATGCCATACACTCACATACACGCCTATGTATACAGTTACACACAAATTCACAAATTAGAGATGCGCTTGGCGAAACGGTTATTGTGATATTAGCGATCCGAGTTCAATTTCTGGACGAGGCTGTTTGTATTTTACTTTATTGACTTTGTGCCCTGGGAAAGACATGAATCCATCTGTTTCCACCCCTATGGTACAACCTGGATAATTTGTTCGGTAAATAAGGTCCAATTTTCAATAAACTTTTATTCCAGAATTAATGAACTCAAACAAAGTTTTACTGAGTTAAAATATGATCCGTAAACATACATGCATTTCTGTCATCGGTTATCAAGTAAAGTAAAGTTGGCGACCCTAGTCCTGGGTGATTCAAAGTCACTCTTTTCCATAGCTACTACACTGAGGTTTAAGGGAGGGCGCTACTCTATTCCTGAGATTGCTCCATTTTACCCTTGATCCTTACCTTACAATGCTGAGACGGCATCAACTCACCATTTTTGAGTCAACTCACCATTTTTGAGTCTGTGGTATGACTCGATATGGGATTGAACTGCGGCCTCCGGGATCATTGGCGAATACTCTACTCATTAGGACAATGACTGGGATATCGATTAACAAAGGTTATTTATTCTTGAATGATAAAACTTTAAAGATGTTGAAACCAAGAAATCTTTAAATGTAGTTTCTACTTCTCTTTTGGAATGGGATTTTTTGGCGTTAGAAAGTTTCTTGATGCTTGAAAAAATGTTGCTTGGTGGTTGAGAAATTTAGAGCAAAGTTTCATACCCCGAGTCAGTGAGCTTCTGCAGCGTCGTCCTGATAACATGTGGCCGAGCATTGTCATGAAGCAAAATTGGACTTTGTCGATTAACCAGTGTCGGTAGCATTATTATTTACTCCTTTAGAGTTTTTCACATCAGCGTTAGCTGATGGTTTTTCACTGGAGTCTGAGTGACAGCAAGTCTCCTCAGGTCTCCAGGACTCGTCTCAGGATTCTGGCCGTTCTCAGCAATGCTATCATTTGGATAGTTTCTACCCGTCAGCCAACTTCCATGTCCTCCAGGCCTTTTAGTTATTATGCCTAAAGCACCAGTCACAATTGGCACAATAGTTACTTTCATGTTCCACAGCTTTTTCAATTCTCTTGCAAGGTCGAGGCACTTACCCTTCTTTTCACATTCCTTCAGATTTATTCTGTGGTCCGCCGAGACAGCAAAGTCCACAATTTTGCAAATTCTCTTCTTTTTTTAATTATTATAAGGTCTGGTCTTCTGGCCGGGATTAAGTGATCCATTTGTATGTTAAAGTCCTTTAAGAGTTTATGCGTGTCATTTTCTAGGACAGGTGCTGGGTTGAGCATATACCATTTGTTCGTATGGTCAATTTTAAATTTCTTGCACATTTCCCAGTGGATCACCTTGCCGACCCAGTCGTGTCTCATCTTATACTCCTTCTGTGTTGATCTGCTGCATTCGCTTATTATGTGATTGATCGTTTCGTCTCTGTCACCGCATAGCATACATTTACTGCTTTGTTGCGTCTTATCTATTCTCGCTTTGATATGATTGGTCCTTATGGCGTTGTCCTGTGCTGCTATTAGAGGGGATTCCGTTTCTCTCTTAAGGTTTCCTTTTCTTAGCCAGGTCCAGGTTTTCTGGTGTGAGATGTTTATTAGTCGTTTAAAGCCGCCATAGAGTTGTTTTTTTATCCCATTTTTGTTTCCTAGTTGTTGTCATTCTATCATCTATCGTGTTGTCCGTATTGTTTCTGATGGCTGTAAATAGTCCTCCTTCGTGTTTTTCTATGTAGTCTTCGAGCCGTTGTATTGAGGTGTCAACGCTGTCTTCGATGCTGGCAAGTCCTCTTCCTCCCTGTTTTCTTGGTACATATAATCTGTCAACGTCGTCTCTGGGAAGTAATGCCTTATGAATGGTCATTAGTTTTCTTGTTCTTTGATCCATTTGTTTTAGTTCATCTCTAGTCCACTTGAGGAAGGGTCCCGAATATCTAATGAGGGACACAGCCCAGGTATTTATTCCCTTGATGAGGTTTCTGCAAGAGAGTTTTGTCTCGATTAGTTTTCTAGTTCTCCTGAGATATTCTTTCCAGATCACATCTTTCATTTCCACTTGTTTGATGGTGTCAGCCTCCAAAATACCCAAGTATGTGTAGGTTTCCTCTTCTCCGAGCGTTCTTATTTTGTCTTGATTTGGTAGTTCCATTCCGTCAGTCATATGTCGTTTGCCACTTTTCATGACGAGCATGGCACATTTTTCTATGCCAAATTACATTCCTGTGTCCCGACTGTATATTCTAACGGCGTGTATGAGAGTTTCCAGTTCTTTTTCATTTTTTGCAAATAGCTTAATGTCATCTATGTACATTAGATGATTGATCTTCTCTTGCGATCTGCTGAGTTTGTATCCGGCTACGCATTTCCTGAGTATGTGGTTAATTGGCATCATGGCTATTATGAATAGTAAGGGTGATAGTGCATCTCCTTGGAAAATCCCTCTTTGGATCTTTGTTTCAGCAAAGCTTCTTCCTCGTGCTGTCAGTTCCACTCTCCAGGTTTGCATGATCTTTTCGATGAAGTTTTTATTATTATTATTATTATTGTTGTTGTTCCTCGCGAGGTTTTCACACCAGCGACAGCTGGTGGTCTTTCACTGGAGTCTGAGTGACGACGAGTCCCCTCACGTTTCCATTATTATTATTATACTCCTTGTAAGTTTTTCATACACACGTTAACTGATGGTCTTTCATAGGAGTCTGAGTGACAGCAAATCTCGTCAGGTTTCCATTATTATTATTATTATTGGCCCATGAGTAGAGTGTTCGCCAATAGTCTGGGAGGCCGAGGTTCAATCCTAGATCAAGTCATACCAAAAACTCAAAAATGGTACTTGATGCTGCCATGCTTAACACACAGCATTATGATAAAGTTGAGCAATCCAGGGAAAGAGTAGTGCCCTACCCTACACATCGGTGTAGTAGCTTAAAAAAAGAGCCTTCGGGTCAGCCTCGACTAAGGTCGCTAACTTACTCCTTGCGAATTTTTCACACCAACGTTAACTGGTATATCACTGGAGTCTGAGTGGCAGCTAGTTTCTTCAGGTGTCCACGACTCTTCTGAGTATTCTAATTGATCTGTATATTTCCTATGATTTCTTTACAGAAACATTTGAGGGCTGTTCCAAGAGCACCAACTACCATAAGTATCACTGTCACCTTCATGTTTAACGGCATTTTCATCTTTCTGGCAAATTCAAGTATTTGTTAATCTTTTCTCTTTCTTTTTTTCTCACTCTATAGTAGGCTGGAATAGTAAAACTAAACGAGAAATCAACAGTTAAAATTGATATGAAATACTCGTAAGGAGTAAAGAATGATCCTAAAAATTATCCACGGAATTACAACCTTTCAAAGAAGGCGAAAAACTGGACAAATATCTTAACTTCGCTAGAGAGCTAAAAAGGTTGAGGAACATGAGGGTGACAATGATACAAATTGTAAATGGAAAACTGTGAAGTCTCCAACATCTGGAAAAGAAAGTTCGAGAACTAGAGATTAGAAGAGTGGAGACCATTCAGACCGCAAAACTGCTAGAATCAGAGTTTTGGACATCTGAGAATTGCTGTCGTTCAGGCTCCAGTAGAAGAAAAAAAACTCCCAGGCAATGTCCAGGTATTTGTCTTTTTATTTTCACGCTATTTTGTTTGAACGGCAAAATCTATTAGACGATGAATTCTTTCTTATTGTTAATTTAAACTAGGTTTTATCTTATAGCTGGGATTGGATGATCTGTTTTCATCTTTGATTGGATTTTCTCACTTGCTATAACTGACGATTTCACTGAAGTCTGAGTGACCGCTCATTCTCAGGATTATTATTATTTTAGATACTTTCTTTTGATTTCAGTATTCACCAATTACTCACCAGGTTACTGCTCATAACTAAAGAGTGCAATGGTATGGCATGAGAACAAATTATTGATGTATTTTTAAGAGAATTTAAAAAGGTTTTAAAACAATAGTAATTTTTAGCAAAAAATGCATTATGATTGTGAAGAAATTTCTTCAAACGTTTAACTATCCAAAGATGCTCTTGGGTTTCCTTTACATGAAATTTAATTGATTGATTTTAACAGCATGTCACCTCGTATAAGATTATTTTATAATAGAGGTTAAGGAATTGCATCCTATCATACTGACATTTTTGTGTAGTTGTTTTCTTACGAGTTTTTTTTTGCGAAAAATATAAATATTTTTTTAATAAAAACTACTACCACTCTACGTCAGAGTGGACCTGGGAGTGAAGGGGTATTTCACACTCATCAGATCTCCAGAACAGGAGCTTAACCATCTGATGCAGTTTAGTGTCATACACAAGACACCCCTATTTTTTAGAGTGGGTATTACCTCTCTGTAAAGAATACAATCAGCATTTTCTAAGCTCCATTAGCATGGTTGTATATATGTTGTTGATTCTGGGAAAATAAATTGGATACATGATTTTAGGAACGTCCCGCACATATCATACTGCAGAAAGAAATATTTCCTCAAATAAACATATTTCTTATTACGCGTATACGTATGTAAATACGTATTGTTAGTTACAGCGTATCTTAAAATATTCAACCGACCTTTCGGTTCAAAAAATCCTTTATTCCGTTTTTTGTCAACGAGTAGTCGGAGCAAATAATATCCTCTGATTTTATAGCGGATGCTTTGACATCATGAAGTTATGTCCAATAGTAAGAGGTATGTGAGGAACGGATGGAAGTAATCTCTGGCGTTTCCATCTATCAATCACTACCTCCACTACCAATGTTTCACTTAACTTTTTCACTTCCCTGTCTGTTCACCCAACATATCTTACATACTGCCTTGTCACAAACGAATCAGAAAAATGTTAGTTTCTTTTTCTCAACTTCTACTCCCAAAAATATGCACTAAGTCTTGGGTAAAAAAAAGTTAAATATCTTTTTCATTCTTGTCTGGTTCGATAGAATTTATATTCTGCAGATTTCTTCAAGAGATCCAATTCATTTCCACAGAAACTATAAAAGATACACATAGCACAACAACACCATTGGAGAGACAAGTTTTCATCTACAGAACAATTTTTTACTAGATGCTTGCTCTGTCGATATATTTTTGCCTTTTTTTTTCTTTCTTTTTTTTTTTTTTTGGCATGTCGAACCCGTAAAAATCAGTACCAACGCAGATGAATCTCTTCTTTACAGCAGCGGTGGTAGCGTCGTTGTCTAGAAGATATTATCCACATTGTCCATCTTTCATCGACCCAGTTCGCGAGGATGAACTTACCGGAGCTTGATGAAACGTAGCTTATTACTCTCATTCTGGCAAAGCACATTACCTACCACCTAACTATACTCACATCCAAGATTTCGTCTCTATAAAAGTCAATAAATGTCAATATGCTGTGATTTCATGACAAATAAAATCTTTCAATTTGTCAGTTGTCTGCAGCTTACATTTAAAGACTTCAGCCTTCAGTTATCACAAGAGAAAGTTATCACAAGATGATAAAGCTAGTAAGCAAGTTTTGAAATAATTGTTACAGTTTTTTTTTTAATAAGTTTCAGTCACAACCTCATCATGTTCACCATTCGACGAGTAAAAATTTAATGATGCAGCTCCGCATTCATGTATGACGCCATTTTTCCTAAATTCCACTCAGCTGCTATTTGTAAAAAGTCAAAAGAAGTGTGGATTGTTAATAAGAAGTTTAATTAGCAAGAAGAAAGAAGACATCAAGAGGATTTTACTGTTCCAGTGAACCATAGAGAAAAAATGAAAAAAAGGAAAATTAAATGGATCTTGCCAGAAAGCTAAAAAAGTTGTAGGATCATGACAGGGATGATGATAGCAATTATAGTTGGAACCCCTGGAAGTGTCTTCAAAAACGCGAAAAAAAGACTGAAGAAGATTAGAGGAAGAACACAACAAAAATCAGATAGAATACTTAGGAGAATCCTAGAGAACTGAGAAAACTTGCAGTCACTTAGATTTCTGTGAACAATCATTAGTTAAAACTGCCGAGAAGAACTCACAAGAAATAATAATAATAATTATTATTATTATTATTATCATAACTTACTCCTTTAGAGTTTTTCACATCAGCTAACACTGATGGTCTTTCACTGGAGTTTGAGTGACAGCAAGTCTCCTCAAGTCTCCAGGACTATTCTCAATATTCTGGCCGTTCTCAAAAATGCTATAATTTGAATGGACTCCACTCACCCGCCAACTTCCAAATCCGCCAGTCCCTTTAATAATCCTTTAGTTACTGTACCAAAAGCACCAATCACAATTGGTATAATTGTCACCTTCTTGTTCCATAGTTCTAATTCTCGAGCTAGGTCGCGGTATTTATCCTTCTTTTCTCATTCTTTGTCAGCCGGGACAGCAAAGTCCACAATTTTGCAAATTCTCTTTTTTTTTGTTGAATATTATTAGTTCTGGCCGATATTAGGTGATCCGTTTGTATGTCAAAGTCCCATCGGAGTTTATGTGCATCATTTTCTAGGACAGATGCTGGGTTGTGCATATACTATTTGTTCGTATGGTCAAATTTAAATTTCTTGCACATCTCCCAGTAGACTATCTTGCCCACCCAGTCGTATCTAGTCTTATACTCCTTCTGTGCCGATTTGCTGCATTCGCTTATATTGATGGTTTCATCTCTGTCACTGCATAGCCTACATTTGCTATTTTGTCGCGGTAACACCCCACAAGACACCAACTGTACGGCCACCTGCCCCCTATCACGAAAACTATTCAAGTTAGACCAACCAGACATGCAGGACACTGCTGGAGAAGCAGGGACGAACTCATAAGAGATGTACTCTTATGGACCCCCACACATGGCCGTGCAAAAGCAGGACGACCAGCACGAACATACATTCAGCAGCTATGTGAGGATACGGGATGCTGTCCTGAAGACCTACCTAGGGCGATGAACGATAGGGAGGAGTGGCGAGAGAGGTTCAGGGATATCCGTGCTACCAGCGCGATATGATGATGATGATGATATCTATTCTCGCTTTGATTTGATTGGTTTTTATGACGTTGTCCTATTCTGCAATTAGGAGAGATTCTGTTTCTCTTTTAAAGTTTACTTTTCTTAGTTAGGTCCAGGTTTTCTGGTGTGAGATGTTTATTAGTCGTTTAAAAAGCACAAAGAGTTGTTTTTCTTCCCATTTTTGTTTCCAAGTTATTGTCATTCTGTTGTCCACCGTGTTGTCCGTATTGTTTCTGATGGCTGTAAACAGTCCTCCGTCGTGTTTTTCTATGTAGTCTTCGAGTCGTTGTATCGAGGCGTCAACGCTGTCTTCGATGCTGGCAAGTCCTCTTCCTCTCTCTTTTCTTGATACATTTAGTCTGTCAACGTCGTCTCTGGGATGTAATGCCTTATGAATGGTCATTAGTTTTCTTGTTCTTTGGTTCATTTGTTTAAGTTCATCCCTGGTCCACTTCAGAAAGGGTCCTGAATATCTAACGAGGGATACAGCCCAGGTATTTATTCCTTTGATAAGGTTTCTGCTGGAGAGTTTTGTCTCGAGTAGTTTTCTAGTTCTCCTGAGATATTCTTTCCTGCTCCTATCTTTCATTTCCACTTGTTTGATGGTGTCAGCCTCCAAGATGCCTAGTATTTGTAAGTTTCGTTTTCGCTGAGCATTCTGATCTTCTCTTGATTTGGTAGTTCCATTCAATCTGTCATGTCATTTGCCACTTTTCATGACGAGCATGGAACATTTTCTCTGCCAAATTACATTCCAATGTTCTGAATATTATTATTATTATTATTGTGAGTCAAAAGTTTTGCAATATATTGGTAACATGAGGTTCAATTTGGCAGCTCCGGATGCTTCTGCCAAGGTCACTAATGGGACGAACAACAGTGGACTGTGAGATGTCGAGCTCGCCTGATACACTCCAAGTACTACTCTGCGGATTTACTTCTATGGCTTGAAGCATAGCCTTGGAATACTGGGTTATAGGCCGACATGGCGTTGCCTGATCATCGAGTTACTCGCAACCCGAGCGAAATTTCTTCAACCATATGTACTGTGATTATGTTCGTCTTCACCTCTAGTTTTGAAGAGGCGAAAACTCTGTACTCAAACCACCATTACTCCACTAAAAAAATTGACCTTGTGTCACATACTGCTTGTGTAGAAGTTGGAGAAATATACATATATATACGTATTTGTTGTCAAACAAAACATTACTAAATTCTATCGATCGAATGGAAATCAATTTTTTCAAGATAACTATGCAAAATTTCAATCTACAAATATCTTTACCTTTTTCCTTTGTTTTCTTCATATTCCCAAACGTTTCGCAATCAAACAAAAGAGATCTTCCGCAGAAATATTTCCGACATTGTTCAGCACGTTTCTTTTTCTGTCTATATGATGACCACTTGATCGTGATGAATCTAGGTGTGAAATCTAAGGTTTACGTTACCCTTGCACCTGGCGGTGTCCAATTACTCGCATGCACACATACATGTGCTCATACGTGCGCATAGACTCATTCATGTTCTATAAAGACGCTGTTCCCCCCCTCTCTCTCTCTCTCTCTCTCTCTCTCTCTCTCTCTCTCTCTCTCTCCAGATGTTGGCCAGCTAACGACTGTCAGAGAACACTTCTCATAAACATCTGCTTGAAACATGAAAACATAAGTGAGATTTCATGTACTCTTTATTACAGAAATGCTGACACAATCGTCACTTTATCTTCATGAGCAATCGATAAGCACCAAATGTGGTAGAACAGTCTTCTCCACGAAATCTCACTATCTTCATATATTTTGAGTTAATAGTCCAAACAAATGACTTTACTGATATTGGACTACTACGTATTAAATAGAATAGATTACCTAAATTTCAAAAAGGTGATATATATATATATATATATATATATATATATATATGTGTGTGTGTGTGTGTGTGTGTGTGTATGTATATATAAACAGGTTTGATTAAATAAAATCGGAATCTTGTTGTTTCGGAGTTTTTTTTCTTTTTACTTTCCAGAGTCCTTATGTTTTTTTTATGTTACAATCTTGAAATTTGTTGATAATTTCTCCAAAGAAGCTATTTGTGTTATACCAAGTTCTTTTGGGACCATTATCAAGGTAATTAATTTGCTATTTTTAAATTAAACTTGTTATAGTTGATTGGTTGATTGGGTTTTATGGCATATCAACTTTTGTAGGTTATTTAACGCCAACTCTATTTTTATACGAATAATCAGTTCAATTTCAAACAACACAGTTTAATTGTCAAAATCATTTCTATTTCAATCTATCCAGTTTAGTGAAAAAGTTCTAATTCACACAATTCAGTTTAGTATAAGTATATTTTTGCCCACACACAGTTAAATGCCAAACCAGTTCTCTTTCGAATAATTTAATCTAGCGTAGTACAGTTTTAATATCAAAAGCAGTTCTATTTCAGAAAATTCAGTTTAGCATAAGTACGCAGTTTAAATGTCAAAACAGTGCTATTTCAAGTTATTTAGCTTAGCATAAGTACACAGATTAGTTCTATTTAACCCATATATAGGGCCCTATCAGGTGCAACCACTCCTTGCCAGAGTGGACCTGGGAAAGATGGCAATGAAGGGGTGCTCTGAATCTCCCAAAGCTCCAGCATCACTGGAACTTCTAAATTTGTAATATTATTTAAACTGAATTATTATTTATTTATTTATTTATTTTTTGCTTTTAGTACTATAGTGAAGCCTGTTTTTATCACCAAGGTGATGCTAAGCGGTAGTGACAGTTTATATATTTATATAATGAACCTGTTCCTTCAAAAATGGTGGGAATATCTTCTATAATTCACCAATTGTCCGTTCGTTCGTCAGTCCAGCTAAGGTCATCTCATTTTTTACTAAGTTTCAACAATACTAGAAAGTTTTTGATTTATAAAATAAAACTTTTCCTGCTGTCACCCACTCTGTAAAAAGGTGTCTTTTATTGCCCTTCTCCGCCATCCAGCGAATTGTTAGGAGATGCTGATGGCTCTCTTCCTTGTATTAAATAGAAAATAATAACAAATAAAACGTCCTTTAAATTTGAACGATCATTCCCCCAATTTAATAAAAACAAATATCCGTCTACCATTTTTTTATCTTACAACCGGTAAGTACTGATAGTTTGACGCTTTAAAATGCAAATAATAATCCTAAGCTTCAATAAAAATGGCTCGTGGTTCTTTATTTTTAATAATGACCATCTTACACCCCGTATATAATATGAGTAATTTTCTTGATGTCATATCAATTTTTGAGGACTATTTCATGCCAAATCTGTATTTTGTGTATATTATTTTATACGTATTAATTTATTGGTAGAAATAATTTTCATCAACCTCATGTAAATAAATAAACTAGTACAAATCATTTTCTTTAACTTCATATGAATTAATATATTGTTGGAAAAATTTTTTCATGAATTTCACGTGTATTAAAATATTGATAGAAATAATAATCATCAACGTCATGTAAATATATAATCTTCATTAACTTTATGTATATCAATAAATTGGTCGAAGTAGTTTTCATTAACTGTTTCTCTCAACGCTGTTGACCCTCAGTCAAACGTTTTTAGCACCTATAAGATAAAAAGGGTTATGTTTGTTTGTCATAAGAGCAATTTGTAGTCAACGATGAGAAACTTAATTATATTGGCGAGAGGTCTTTATATGACCAGCCGATCGGGCCATTCCGACCGCTAGTCTAGCTCAAATAAAGGCAGAAGCGGAATGTTTCACGTCATGTGACCACTTAATCCAGAGTCATGGACCGCTCAGCAACCAGGATCATGTCCTCAGGCATTACGAGTCGCCACTCAGTGAAAGCTTGACTCCTTTAAATACAAATAGTTAATATAAGCTTTAATAAGGATGACTCTCAGTTTATTTTTTATAAGGATCATCCTACAACCCTTATGTAATATGAGTAAGCACCGATAGTTTTAGATTTTCACAATTGAATCATACTTTTATCCAAAACATTAGTTTGTTTTTCATTTCTGGATCTTTTGTGAATTGTCTTGTCTTTTCATCTGAGAGCCAGAAAGTATTTGCATGCAAAATAATTCAAGTTAAATAAATTACAACATTAAATAAAGGAAATACAGCATCAAATGCAGTTCAAAATAAAAGAAAATTCTATTTCAAATGCGTCATCGGCCCATCTTATTCAGAATTGAATATTTGTTTGTTCGTTTGTTTATTTGGGTTTTATGGCATATCAACATTTGTAGGTTATTTAATGCCAAATCCATTTTATAAAAATAAACAGTTCTATTCAAACAATTCAGTTTAGCATAAATACACAGTTTGTCTAAAACATTTCCATTTCATGCTATTCAGTTTAGTTAAACAGTTCTAATTCAAACAGTTCAGTTTAGCATAAATATATTTTTGTCCACACACAGTTAAATGTCAAAAACAGTTCTATTTCAAGCAGTTCAGTTTAGGACAATAAGCATTTTAGTTCTATTTCACCCATAGATAGGACCCTATCAGATGCTACCACTCCGGGTCAGAGTGGACCTCGGAGCAATGGCCATGAAGGGGTGCTCCGCATTCTCCAAAGCTCCAGAATTATTGAAACCTCAGTATCAGATTGTTTAGTGTCAAATCCAGGACACTCGTTGGGTGGTGGGGTCTTACCCTTCGGCAGAGATGCAGTCAGTGTATTCTACAGCCCAGCCGACTGGTCAATGAGAATTGAATAATTATATAGTTTCATGTTTAAAGATTTAGATAACATAAATTTATATTTCTCGTACGTCATCTATCAAGTTCAAGATAACATAAATACTATTTCTTGTAAGTCATTTAATAATACTATTAATACTATAACATAAATACTATTTCTTGTAAGTCATTTAATAATACTATTAATAAGTAAGTTAGCGACCATAGTCGAGGGTGACCCGAAGGCTCCCTTTTCGATAGCTACTACACCAAGGTGTAGGGGAGGGCGCTACTCCATTCCCAGGATTGCTCCACTTTACCCTTGAACCGTACCTTATAATGCTGAGTGTTAAGCAAGGTGGTATCAAGTTCCATTTTTAAAGTCTTTGGTATGACTCGACCTGGGATTGAACCCAGGTCTCCCGGGCCATTGGCGAACACTCTAACCGCTGGGCCAATGTCCCGGTAATACTATTAATACTATAACATAAATACTATTTCTTGTAAGTCATTTAAACTGATCTCATTCGACATTGAATAATTATAGAGTTTTATGCGCACGAACGCACACACACACGAACGCTCTCTCTCTCTCTCTCTCTCTCTCTCTCTCTCTCTCTCTCTCTCTCTCTCTGTGTTTATAAATATATAGAGACAGACAGAGACACACAAATTCCAACAAAAAATAAATACACACTTCAAGAAAATAAAAAAAATGCATTAAGTAAATATAAAGATTTTTCCATTCCTGAAGTGTAGATACATTTTTGGGGCGGATTCTGTATATATATATATATATATATATACTAATTGAAATACTTGAGAGTGAGGTGAAGACATGATTAGGCGTCAGAAAAAAGAATGTTGCATTATTTGTAAAAAAGCAACAGCACAACACATATAAGTTCTCCATCAGACTTGATGAGACGAACAAACAAAAGTTTAAAAAAAAACAATTTTTACTCGTTTCATTTTTATATATTTTAGAATATTTGCTATCAAGTAAAAATTAACCTCGAATAAATGCTGTTTTATATATATATATATAGATATATACACAACGTGTCAAAAGTATTTGACTACTCTCTAAAAGTATTATCTTTAATGGGGGGTTCTCGTGGTGTCATTGTTAAAGTGATGGACTTCGGAATCGTAGTAAGTGAGTTCGTACTCCAGTCGCGCTATTACGTTCACCTTCGGGCAAATACCCTTGGGAAAGGAATGAGCCTTCTTATCCTTCCCAGCTATGGGTTAAATACTGTTCTTCTAGGAGAATAGCTTTAAATAACCTGCAAAGGTTGATATGCCATTAAAACAAAGAAATCAAACCTATAATCTTTAATCAAACAAGTTAAGCATCACAATGGTTTTATTCGTTATACTAAATGGAAGTCTTCCTGAGCCATAATAAATACAAATTAGATTTTTTAAATCCTTAAACTTTTGATTCATCCAAATGATCCCCTTTAGTCACTATCACTGCTTCGTAGATTCTCAGCATCCTTTTCACCAAAAACTGGAGGTAAACTGAAGATTGTTCTGAACCGCTTTCCCGCAAGAGTTGACAGATGTAAGCCTCACTTGTGAGTTATTTAGCTCTGACTTTTCAGTCAAGTTCATCACACACCAGTTTAATGGGATTTAAATCCACTGATTGCGACAGCCAAAACATCAGCTGAAAGACGTGCTGTTCCTCTTTGCTTTTAATATACCTCGGGCAAAGTTTACTTGGATGCTTAGCGTTATTATCTTGGCTAAGTAAAAATAATTGACTCACAGGCCATGTTCCAGATGGGATCACGTGATGTTGCAGTATGTTGTAATAGTCTGATTTATTTGCCCTTCATCAGGTGCAAATCCCGGATTTTACAATTGACAAAAACCCCACACATAAAAGAGCCTACTCCAAGCTTTACGGTTGGTGTGATACAGGAGGTTGAAGCTCTTTCACCAACTCTTCGCCATACATAAACCCACCTATTTGACTGAAAGATTTCAAACTTTGATTCGTCAGTCCAATCGACTTTATTCCATTGTCTCGTCTTAGCGTGCCTTGGCTCACTGGAGCCTTTTGATATTGTTTTGCTACTTCAACAGAGGTTTCTTGACAGCAATTCTGCCATATAGACCAGCTTCATAGAGTCTTCCCCTTACAGAGGATGTTGACATTTTTTCTTGACATTGGTTTAGTTGTGCAGTCATGTTTGGAACAGTAAGTCTTCTGTTACGTGACCTTGTCACTCTGATGAAATTGTCCTCTGCATAGGCTAATCAGGTTGTATCTAGCAAGCAGAAATTCTACACAAGATAGTCTAATGTGAGTTCACGAGGCATAAATTGACGACCCCAGTAGAGGATGAACCAAAGGTTTCCTTTTTCTATAGGATTTCTACTTAGGCAAGATAATACCGCAAAGTATACTAGTAAACTCTGCCCGAGGTACATTAAAACCAAAGAAGAATAGCACGTCTTTCAACTGATGTCTTGGCCGTTCTCTGCCCGTTTTGAAAACTTTTTATTCATGCTCAATACTAAAGAAGAAAAACGCCTTTAAATCAATTTTTCAAAAGATATCTGGTTATACTAAGGTCAAAGTTACTGAGGAAGACTTCTAGAGTAAGACTTCTTGAGTAATAACTTAAAAAATTGTGCTGCTTAATTTTTTTCATTAAAAGCAACACTTTTAGGATGAGAAATACTAATTTCTGAGGGAGGTTAAATATTTTTGACTGGTAGTATCTATATATATTTATTTCCGTAAAATCACCATGGGTCCAGCCAATATAATTTTATGGCAATTCATTGAATGTCCGTCCGTCCGTCTAAAGCTCCACAAACTTTTGGCCCGATTTTAACTAAACTCTCAAAAATTATTAGTCAATTGGGAATGATGTTACACTATAATAGAAGATCCAGAATGGAACGACTTTTCAGGTGAGATCTGTCTCTATTGGTCTTATGGGGTAGAGTGTTCGCCAATGGCCCGGGAGACTGGGGTTCAATCCCAGGTCGTGTCATACCAAAGACTCAAAAATGGTACTGGATGCCGTCTTGCTTAACAATCAGCATTACAAGGTAAGGATCAAGGTTAAAGTGGAACAATCCAGGGAATGGAATAGCACCCTCCCCTACACCTCGGTGTAATAGCTATTAAAAAGGGAGCTTTCGGATCACTCTTGACTGGGGTCACCAACTTATGCCACTCCCCGCTGTAATAGGATGCACGTTTCTCAGCGCTTACTCACTCTCTTAGTAATCGTTAGGCTCTTTCTGATGCAGCAATGAGTGCAGCCGCTACAAAGGAATTCATTTTATTTCAACGATCGTTCGGTCTAAATTTAAAAAAAAAAGAACTTAGGTTTATACTATCCTTCTAAGTTTGGAAAACAATAGAATTAATGTCTATTTAGAATATTTGTTTTCAAAATAATCATCTTATAACCCGTATGCATTACAGAGAAGGACTACTAGTTTGACCCCTTGAAATACGAACAATTATTCGATATTCTAATACAAGCGATTGCCCATCTTGTTTTTAATCATTTTACAACTTGTGTGCAATATCGATGAGTACTGCTGGGTTTCGTTTTCTTTGTTTAATGTCATATCAACATTCGTTGATTATTTAATGCCAAATCCATCCTTGTAGTAGAGGTACTATTCAACCCATCACTAGGGGAAGTCTATTGATATGTACTTGAAATAAGCTTTGGTGTAAAGGTCTGTAAAATAAGTAAATACATTTGATATAGTCTAACTGTAATAAAAACAGGTCAAAGATTCTTTCAGTCTTTTCGGATTTTTTTATGTCACTTTTAGCTTCATAAGTACAGGATTATAATGTTTTAGACAATTAACACAGCATTTATAGTTGTACAGTCCAATCTTAGTCCATGTTTGGGGTGTACACCTGAGTCCTCTCATTGATAAAAAATGGATCTTTCAACAAGATCTAGTGTCTCTTGAGTTACTCACTACTTCAATGTATCTTGTAATATCACGTGTACAGAAATTGATTTACAGAGAACACACATATGCACCTATTGATAAACTTTCAATCGATTTTACAATTTACATTCATAATTAGGAGGGATCTGTGCTTCTCTCCTCTGTGAACAGCAAAAGGATTTGATGCAAAGTTATCAAATTTAGTAAAGATGCTTAAGCTGAAAGCTTTTACTTAACCAAAAAAAAAAAAATATTTCTCTTGGCGAGAGATCTTGAACAATAAACATGTTAGAGTTTACTCATCTTCGCTTCATTCAGCACTCAGGCCACACAATGCTTATTGTTTTCAAGTGATCACCTATCTAAGTTCGGAGCAGGCTCATCGTTGCTTAACTTTGATGATGTAGTGGGAACCGGGGCTTTTTATACGCAGGCCCTTAAGGGTTTTTAAAGAGTTGATAAAGTGATTATATTTTTAAAAGCCATCCTAAGTTTTCAGAAACTTATACACACGCACACACAAACACATTTTTCTATGTACATTATGTTTCATCAGTCGCCAACCAGAGTTTCGGTGGCAATATATATATATATATATATATATATATATATATATATATATATATATATATATATGTATATATATATATAATTTTAATTTGCATTTATACTATAGCCTTTATAACTATATTGTATAGCCTTTATAACAAGTATTACTTGTAATAGAATTATTTGTGAATTAAAAGTTATACGCTAAAGGACGATAGTCATTTATGTTTGTGTTTTAAAACGTTTTTACTTTATATTTATATATTGTCGAAATAGACAATCTTTTGCCAAATCTAAGCTATATCTAACATTTTTTTGCAGTGATTTGCGTGTTGTAACGACTAGCAAGCTATTCTATGAATTTACTCAACCCCTTCCCCACGAACAGGATGCAACACGAAGTCAGTTTGTTAAGCGAAGTACAGCTGGTTTGAATTTAGAGTTTTTTCTCCTATTTACCTATAATTAAGAGAGAAGAGAAAGATTCATGCCTTTCTCAAGGTTAGTAGCTTGAAATGAAGCACTATCAAAACAAACTAGTCTTAGCGGACCACAGCTACTAAGTTCGTGCCTCTTACAACTAGCTTTTTTAGCAAACTAAATAAAATTCTGAGTGACTTTATTCTAAAAGGTGAATAATGAATGAAAAAACAATGGGATGAAGGATACTGTTTCATTGTCTGTTTTTTTTATTAATCTCTTTTAAGTCTGGTTTAATAGTAAAAAGCTGGATTCTCATATCTTCTTCGGTGATTAGTCTATAATATTTCTTATTTATTATTGTTACATATGCAGAAAAGTCTACGTAACGATAAGAGGGAATTACTTGAACAGCTTTTTCTGGAAATTTTGAATGTTCTTTTATATTTCTTTTGAATTTTTGAAGCTATTTATATCGATGGAAACTACGCAATACCAGCAAAGCAAGTTTTCGGTTGCAAAATATTAATTTATCCATGGAAACTACACAATATAAAAGGAGTATGATATTAATTCGTCACTTTTAACTTAATCTTTAATATTCAATTTAAATTAAACTTTAAAAATTTATGATTTATTTGTCTAAATCGAGTAATTATTCCCTTTTAAGTAAATTTGAATAATTTAAGTTTATCGTTCGTTCTTCAAGATAGCGATCTAAAATTATTAAATGGCATTATTTCTAAGTAAAGGTTAAAAATCGAGACAAAAAAGAATTTTTTTTTAATTCAATAAATTACTTGTCACTCACTCAAACTAAAAATATTTCTTTAAAAGTTCAGTAAAAATTCTCACAAAACAATATTAAGTTCATCTTATCTGTCTTGTTGACTTATTTGTTATTGTAACGATTTTAGTTTGAAAACCTCTGGTGTTAATTTTTACTGAAATCAAAAATTTCAAATAAACATTTCTTAGACATTACTTTAATCGCATTTACTGATAACTGTGGATCTTCGTCTTTTATAATACTCTAGAATTTTCAAAATTTCAGTCAACTGAATGTTACTTGTAAAGTGGAATCTCAAGTGAAGTGAAGAAGTCAATAAACTTTTCATATTTCACTGCATTTAAATTCTGCTTAAACATTGAATGCTTCTCAGAGAAATAGGAAATGCCCGGGGCGCAACGGTTATCGTCTTACGAAATGGACTCGACGAGATTGTTAGCATTCCAATGAACGTTAATGTTCTAAAGAAAGGCATGAATAATTTTATTTCATTTCAATTCATTTGTTTCATGGCATACCAACCTTTGTGGATTATGTAATGCCAAAGCCATCCTCGTAGAATAAAAGTTGAATAACAGGGAGGATAAGAGATTTCATACCTTTCCCAAAGGTAACAGTTCAAAAGTGAACGTAATCGTGTGACTGGAATTCGAACTCGCTTTTTACGATGTCTCAAACCAGTACTTTAGCCACTACACCACAGACACTCCCCCATATTTATCTTTTCTCCATTATCTACGGGTAAAATAAAGGCTAATTGGGCATTTTAACCATGGTAAGGTGACCAATCAAGGAGAATGAAAAACTCTAAATTTAAAACCTAAAGAGTACTGTTCGGGAAATCTGTGCCCATTGGTGCACTTTTCCTCTGTTATCACGCAAAAAAAGTGTGGCTGGTTCTACGTATGCCTTTCGTCACTATAAACAAGTCCCTTGCTTTTATAGGTGCTTATTAAAAAAAGCACCTTTGGAAAAGGAAAGAGTACTATAAAAAATTGTTATTATTACTCCACATTTTCTTTTTTATATTTCTCCAGAATTTTGAAAGTTTCAATCAATTTAATGCTACATGTACAGTGAAATTAGAAATGAAGCCACTAAACCTATCTTATTTCAATGCATTCAAATTCAATTTTGTTTTGTTTTGTTTTGTTTGTTTGTTTTTTGTTGGTTTTTTTTTTGGGGGGGGTTGTATTTTTTACATTGAATGGATCTCTAATACAAGTTGCATTTACTTCAATGCCAGAAACAGAAATAATTTACTTCCCAAAACTGATTCTATTGAAATTATTTTTCAGATGACGTTCCTTTCTTGAACGATTAATATGAGTCTCGCAAACTATTTAAAAAACACTGCTCCCAACCATCAAGCAGGACATATGTGGCGTCCGTGGTGTAACGCTTATCATCGTCGGAAATGGACACGGTGGCACGAGTTCAAATCCTGAAAGAGGTTTTTTGCATTTCATCTACTGCTAATACGATTGGGAAAGGTATAAATCCAACAATCCAATCTCCAACTTTGGGTAAATAATAGGGTAGACTGATCTCTTTAGCCTTGGTATGGCAATCGGTGTAGGAGAAGGAAAGAACTGGATTTAGAACTGTTAAACTCTGCTTAAAAAATTACCTTGTGTCACATTCTGCTCGTGCGGAGGAGTTGTGTAATTAGAGATCTATATGAACTAAGCTTCGGTTGGACTATTTTCTTTAGTCTTGTGATGACAACGGGTCTCAGAAAAGGAAAATTCTGAATTTAAACCAGCCATACTCCGCTGAAATATTGACCTTGTATCGCATATTGCTTGTGGCAGAAGGGTTCGAAAAATTCCAACTAGTTTAGTAGCAAAAGACTGTGGAGGTTTGGTGTTTCAGGGAAGAAACAACTTCAAACGAACTAATCTGTAATCATCACTTTAACTTTGGTGATCCAGTCACGTATTAAGTTCCCCCATGCCTTTAAATATCTACCGTATATACTCCTGTAAATTTATCATGGATTTATGGTCCAAAAATCATTAATTTATGAAATTTGTTTAACTTAAGAATTGCTCTTTGTCGTTTGCATAATGTTTGAATTTCAATTTGACAACATTTTTACTCGTGTATTCTTGCGCAGAGGATTGCTTAGTAAAACGGTTATCGTTGTAAGAATAGGAATCAGCAACCTGAGTTCAAATCCTGGACAAAGTCATTCTTGTTTTACCTCATGCTAATACTCTAAGGAAAGGCATAGATCTGTTTATTTTCTCTCCGGCTATGGGTAAATAGTAGGGTAGCTTGGTTTCTTTAGCCCTAGTAAGGCAACTAGTCTCGAAGAAGGACAACTCTGAATTTTAACCAGCTTTACAGTTAAAAATTGACCTTGCGTCGCATTCTAATCATGATGAAGGAGCTGACTACCACCAACATTACCCAACCAATGATGACGGTTTATCTACCGGACTTGATTTCTCTAAGGAAAGAAAAAACTTAGTTCAAAAATAAAATCAAAGATTATCATATACATATAAGAATGTGGGCTGAAAAGTTCATATGATTACATCATATCTGCTGTTGATATCTTTTTTTGACTATTGGGATCCAAATACAGCAACAGCGATAAAACAAGTTGTTTGATTTTTTTTATTGTTTTTGTGTTTTACGTCATATGAACCCTCATAGGCTATTTAATACCAAAGCCAGTTTATTCATATATATATATATATATATATATATATATATATATATATATATATATATATATTGAATACATATTATCTGTAAACGAATAGTAGATAAAAATTTTCACACGAGCAAGAGCTCATTCATTTGTTCACAGTTAAATGGTTTCAAGAATTTCTTTCTTACACTTGTAGTTCTATTTCTACACAGTTAAATTGTACCAAGTATTGCGATGTAATAGAAATAATTCAATTAAACAATAATTCTTAGTACACTGGTAAATGGTTTCACGTATAGAAAATGATTAAATGACTAAATATTTCTATTTGACCCATAGATTGGATCCTGACAGATCCGAATCAGAGCGAGCCTTAGAATTGTTCGGTTTCGTTTGGTTTTATGATATATCAATCACTGGAGGCTATTTAATGCCAAATCAATTTTTATACATATAAAAAGTTCTATTTCAAACAATTCAGTACAGGATAAGTACAGATTTTTTTTTTTTTTGTTTACAAACAGTTAAACGTCAAAACATTTCTGTTTCAAACGATTCAGTTTAGCATAAGTATACAGTTTCAATGTCAAAAAACTGTTTCATTTTAAACAATTCCGTTTCGCAGAAGTATACCGTTTAAATGTCAAAACAGTTCTATTTCAAGCAATTCAGTTTAACATAAGTACTCAGTTTTGTTGTATTTGACCCAATCAGGTGCTATTACTCCAGGTCAGAGTGGACCTGGGAGCCATGGCAATAAAGAGGTACTCCGTATTTCCCAAAGATACAGTATTACTGGAACGTCACCATCAGATTGTTTAATGTCATATTCAGGACACTCGTCGGGGGTGTCATACCCCTCTGCAGAGATGCAGTTGGCGAGTTCTACAGTCCAACCAACTGGGCACAGAAGAAATGTGTGGACAACAAGTGGAACTACATTGAAAAATAAACTTCATTCGGTCTCATTCCAATAGAGTATCTTTGTCTGCCAATGAATTTTACCGCTGACCCTTCTATATTGGTAATTCTGAAATCATTCATGAGGTCTATCTTAAGAATAATGATGTTATTTTTTTCAGGTTGCGTCCTGACCATGGGTAAATACAGGTTTACACATATTCCAGAGAACCTATGTAGACTGAGTCAACAGAAACATTATCAGCATATGTTCGATTTTATGAAGTCAGTTTTAAGAAGACATTGCAGGTTATGAACTATTTTAAAACGTTTCTAAAGACAAGGGCAAGTGTAAATGAAAGTGGGCCGTCCTGAATGCAGTCCCTTTTTCTTATTTAGAATAAGTAAAAGGAATTTGTATAATTAACTGGAAGTCAGAATAATGTTTGAAGTGTTTGAAAGGGACATGATGATTGATGGGGAACAGAATTGGCTGCAATGAGAGAAGAAGAACATTGAGAATTAAATTTAAAAAAAACCTGATGAACAAACCATTATTGGAAAATGATCGATTTTTTTTTCGGTATAATGGAAAAAAAGAGAAAAAAAGTGGGGAGAAATCTGAGATGGGGAGATAATGGAAAGAATCGAACAGGAAAGAAAACAGGAATTATATTTTTTAAAAAGATTAGAAAAAAGATGGATAAAGAGAAAGATAAAAGTTACGAGGTCTGCGATAGAGGCACGCTAACGATTCAGCCGATGAAGTGGGGCTTGACGTTAAGAGAGACAAAGAAAACGAAGGAATGTAGTTATATGAGAGTGAGTCGACGACATAGAAGGAAATACTAACTTAGAGAAAGGAAAAAACGAAAACAAAAAACAAAAGAAAGAAACAAATACGTTCGAGAAAAAAAAAAGTTAGATACATGAGAGTTTGTAAAAGTCGAAACGTATTTTGTAATGTGATAATTTTGGCGCGCAAACAAACAAAAAAAAAAGACACCCGGGCTTGAAGGAAGTTTGGGTGAGGGGCAAATTGGAGTCGAGGGATTGTTTGTAGGCATTTATGATTTAAATGAGTGTGAAAGTTGTGAAGTCATGTTGCCATTCCAGAGGCCGTGAACAAATTGTTAGACAGGCATGTAGTCCTATTGCGAGGTTGGGTTTGCCGCCACAGGCTGCCGTCTTCAAAGTGTGATCAACGCACAGGGCGATCCGGTCTTTCAAGCAATATTAGCCGGTTTGTACATCACATTTTACACGGAGGTGGTGGGGCTCACGGCCGACAATAAGGCACGGCATAGGCGTCGACGTGCCTCGCATGGGAGGCACACTGAAAGACATGCATGGCATTCCTCAACCACTCTCTGCAGCAGTTTGCTTTTACTTGGAGATTCTCACACGTTAACACATATACTCATAACTCATACAAATACACACATACACACACGCACACGAACTTATATATATATATATATATATATATATATATATATGTAATTTGTTGAGATTTAGTTACGCCAGTTTGTATATCTATACATTGATGCAATTATATATATATATATATATAAACACAGAGGCATGCACATTACATATTTATGTACGTATATATGTGTATTATATATATGTGTGTATAGTAACCGGTGTAGTGGTGAATTCAAATTTAACTTTGTCTCAAATTGTTTAGCGTGTAGACTATGCTAAATACCCCCTTTTACAGGCCCATTGGCCTAGTGTGTACGGTGTTTGCCAATGGTCCAGGAGACCTTGGTTCAATCCCAGGTCGAGTAATACCAAAGACTCGCAAAAAGGTTCTTGATACCTCCTTGCTTAATACTCAGCATTATAAGGTACGTATCAAAGCGTAAAATGGAGAAATCCAGGGAGAGGAGTTTACAAGGGAGACTTGGGGTCACCCTATACTCCGGTCACCAACTTTACTTTACTTAGAGATATGTGTGTGTGTGTGTGTGTGTGTGTGGGTGCTGGTGTTAGCTGAGAGTTTCATTAAGTGACCAAGATACTGTCATGGTATGTTGGGTTTAGTTACTTTGTTTAATGGCAAATCCATCTTCATGGGTTATTTAATGCCAAAGCTATCCTTGTAGATGAATATTAGTGGTACTATTTAACCAAGAGTTTGGTAGATTAGGGGCCCATATCTTTCCCAATGGTTTTAGTCCGTAACTAGGGAACATAATAGCGTGACTTTTGTTCGAAATTGCTTATTATGATGTCGCAGTTCAGTATGTTACCCACAACATTACAAAGACTCCCCCCCTCATGAAAAGGGATCAAATGAGGTTTATTTTACAACATATACTCATAAATCATACGACAACACACATTTGTGTTGCAGTGCTTGGATTTCATTGTTTTATAAGGTAGATAAATGTGTCTATGTGGGTGTACGATAAAACTTCTGTCGTCTGATTTTAAAATAATTCTATATTATTTTCGTGTAATTGATAAGTTTGAAAATTATTACTATTGAATAGAAGTACTTGAAACCATATAACCGAGTGCAAATAAATTATTATTTCACTTGTTGCAAGTTTTTCACGCCAGCCTTAAATGGTGGTTATTCGTTGGAGTCTGATTGACAGCAACTCTCCTTAATTCTCCTGAACTATTTTAAGTATTCAAACACCTCTTGACAAAACTGTGATTAATATAGTCTCTATTCTTCCTCTGATTTCCAATTCCTCAACTCTTCTTTCCAAACATTTGGAAACCGTTCCAAATGCGCCATTTTCGATTGATACCATCACCCTCATATTCCACAGCTTTTTATTATTATGATTATAATAATTATTACAATTATTATTGAGAAATTTTCCCTCCAGTATTAGCTAATGGCCTTTCACTGGTGCCTGAGTGACTGCAAGTCATCTCAGGTCTTCAGGATTCTTCTCGGTATTCTATTCGATCTCAACAGTGCCGTAGTCTGGATGGTTTCGATTCGTCCTCCGATTTTCAACTCTTCTAGTCCCCTTTCCAAGCCTTTGGAAACCGTTCAATTACGATTGGTTTCACCGTCACCCCAAACTTCCACAGCTTTTCGTTCTCTGGCAAGGTCTAAATACATGTCTCTCTTTGCGCTTTCTTTGATTTTTACTTTGTGGTCAGCTGAAACGACCAAGTCCTCAATCACTATGTCTGGTCGTGTAGCGGGGATTTGGTGATCTGTTTGTATTTCAAATTATTTACTCCTTTAGAGTTTTTCACATCAGCGTTAGCTGATCATCTTTCACTGGAGTTTGAGTGACTGCAAGTCTCTTCAAGTCTCCAGGACTCTTCTAAGTATTCTAGCCGTTCTCAATAATGTTGTAATTTGGATGGTCTCCTCTCGTCCTCTTATTTCCAAATCCTCCAGTCCCTTTAATAATCTTTTGGTAACTGTACCAAAAGCGCCAATCACAATTGGTATAATTGTCACTTTCATGTTCCCCAGTTTTTTTCAATTCTCTAGCAAGGTCGAGGTATTTATCCTTCTTTTATAATTATTATTATCATTTGATTTTCATCTTTACTTTCGGTATCTTATAATCCTTCACCGGGTTTTTACCCAAGACCTAGGATGAAGAAAGGTTGGTATTCTATGAATTCTATGTATTTACGTTTTTTGCTACCTCTTTGATAATAACTCCACAGGAGTTCGAACTCGCTTACTACGATGTCGTAGTCCAGCACGTTAGCCACTACAACCCCGGGACTCCCCAATAGTTATTTGAAACCATATAATTGCAAAATGCTGACCTCGGCATAAATAATCCAACGAGGTTTGACATGACATAAAGCCAAACAAACAACAGGAAGAAGAAATAAATGAATGACAGATATGCAGTCATTTAACAAAATATTCTCCAGAAAAATAAAACTCCAACACCCAAAAGAACGATACTGATTTTGAGCTGGGTACAGTATGTGTATAGTAGGTGGCCGTAGATATTCAAGCTACATTTTTAAAGTCATCCGCCTTCTAATGCATACACTTCGTCTATATGTACCTAATGCCCAAGAAAGATATGCAACGTATTGTTCTACATATGATCGACACTGTATAAAACATTATTTAGGTCATTTCCGAACACCGTAAATATTACACAATAGTTACAAGTGAGTTGTTACACACGAAGCACTAACTATGTTTCTGATTTTTATTCTTTCCGTTAATGAACGATTTCATGTAATGAAAGACTCCTAATTTTTAGTCTAACGCCTAATTTTTGGTTATGTTAGCTTATAAAAATATTTCTCCAACATCTAATGGCAAAGTGGAAACATTCAAATACTTATTTATACTTTCAAAACAACATTAATACAATCAAAATCAATGCAATACCGTAAAAAAACAAAACAATATATTCTAGACCTCGAGGTAACTTACCATGTTTACTTGGCTATTTCGAAGATACTAAATCATCACCAGAGGTACACAGTAGCGTTGATAATATAATAATTTATGTGAAGAAAAAATTTGATTAACTAAACAAATAGCTTTTGTTTAGGTATTGGCGATGCAGAAACACTTTGGATCGAAGTTAGGGTAACGTTAGGCTAAGAAATAAAGTAAGCTTTGACGTTTTAAAAGAATATTTCGTGTAATGAATTAACCTTTGTTATTGAAGGGGAAAATTGGTTTTAAAAAGTTGATCCTTATACCGTAATCTTGATCAACATATATTCGTTTTTTTTGCTGATGGAAAGATAATTTAGGGATTAGAAATATTTACAGAAATTTGGGTGAATTGCAGTTGCCAAAAAGTAAATCAATAAAGTTTTTACAAAATAACAAGTATTAAAATTCAAATTCAATTTAATTTTAGACGTTCGGTTTTATTGACTGAAGGATTTTCTCAACTCATTTCCGATTATTTATATAACTTCCGCCAATTGTTAAAATTCAGTTTTGTGCTTGGTAACTCTTTCGAAATTTGAGCATCATCGACAGGGCTTAGAATACACTAACTACATCTGCTGCAAAGGGCTAAGACACCCTATAAAAAAGAGGTGTCTAAGGTATGACGCTAAACTGCATCTAGTGATGAGGTTCCAGTTCCGGAGATCTGAAGAAAATGAAATACCTTTTCATTGCCATTACTCCCAGGTCCACTTTGACCGAGAGTGTTAGTACCTGTTAGAGTCCCATCTATGGATCAACTATAAAAGATCAGTCCAAAAATTATTTCTATTATATAGGAATACTTGAAACTATACTGTACTGCGCAAATTATTTGTATTAGATTGGAATACTTGATATCATAACTGTGTGCCAAAAAAATATAATTCTAAAAGAAAAGGCAATGGAAAATTGAAACTATAGTTATGATTGTAGTCAAACAATAGGAAAAGAAACGAATTTCGACATTAAATAATTCATAAGGGGTTGATTTGCCTTTTAACATATAAAACAATGTAAATATCATGAAAGAAAATGTGTATTCGGTTATACTCGAAAATAGGAAGTTGATGATGAATAATGTAGCAAGTGAGAACAAAAGAAATAAACAGCTTCACTAGTTTATAACATGAAATTCATTTACGCCAATGGCACTGAAGATTTAGAAATTATGTTTAGTTTACTTTAATTTTGTGTAATGGCATATCAACCCACAGGAGTTGATATGCCAAATCCCATATATATATATATATATATATATATATATATATATATATATATATATATAATTTGTAAGCGAATAGTTTGTAGGTAACATTAATCTTAAACGAGCCAGAGCTCATTCGTTTGCACACCGCTAAATGGTTTCAAGCATTGTTATCTAACACTAATAAGTCTATTAAATATTGATCATTCGATTTTTAACAATTAGATAGTTTCGACTATTTCTATCTAATGCTTATGATTATTTTGATATTAATAATTTCTTTTCACAGTTAAATGGTTTCAAGTATTGCTGTTTAACATTAATAATTCTATTTGTCAAATTTGGTTTGTATTCTATGTTTAATAGCATATCAACCTTTGCGGAAGAATGGCAATGATATAATTTCAGCCATAGCTAAAGGAATATGGGGTTCATAATTATAGTAATAGTGCGACTGGAGTTCGAACACACCTCAGTCCAGCATGTTAACTATTTATTTGTCAAGTATTCCAAATCTAATACGAACAACACGTACATTTTGTGGAGGTGCCCGTGGTGTAGTCGTTATCGTCGTAGGAAATGGACACGGCGACACGAGTTCAAATCCTGGACGAGACTGATTGCATTTCACATAGCACTAAGACCCTTGGGAAAGGTATGAATCCAATTATTCTCCCACCAGCAATGGGTAAATAGTAGGACAGACTAGGTTCTTCAGCCTTGGTGAGGCAACTAGTCTAGGAGAAGGAAAACTCTGAATTCAAACCTGTTAAACTCTGCTTAAAAATTGACCTTGTGTCATATCCTGCCCGAGCGGAGGGGTTGGTAAATAGTAACAACATGTACATAGCTGTGTGGTTTCAAATTACTCATAATAATAGTCCTTATCAAAAAACAGATCAGTCCTATTTGACCCATAGATGGGACCCTAAAATGAACGACCACTCCAGGACAGAGTAGACTTGAGAGTAATAGTATTCAACATTATTCATTCACGTGCACTCAGTTAAATGGTGTCAAATATTGCTATTTTATACAAATTATTATATTTAATATTAATCAATTGTTGTCATACAGTTAAATAGTTTCAAGTATAGTATATGATTAAATGGTTCTATTTGACCCACAGATGGAACTCTAAAAGGTACTACCACTCTGGGTCAGAGTCGACCTGGGAGTAATGGTATTTAAGGTGTACTCCACTTTTCTCAAATCTCCAAGACTAGAGCCTTACCAACAGACGCAGTTTAGTGGCATACCCAGGACACACATTGGGTAGGCGGGTTCAAAATCGGATTATTCTACAGCCCCGTCTGGCAGGTGGAATGTAGTGTTTAGAAAATCTCTTGAAATTATAACGGCATTTTTTCTGACGCTCGCTGTGATCACACTTAGTCACACAGCAGTAGTCAAATTCTTGTCAAACAGACATTAACATATTTACATCAATATCAGCAACGGCTGTTGAAATAGGTTTGTTGGTATGTTAATCCGTGAGTTTCTTAATGACAAAGGCAGTTGTTTTTAAGTAATTATAATTTCAACTATCTAATCTTAATACAAATAATTTTTACCTAGTTACATCGTTTTCTGTATTACTACCTTACTAATTAATTCCTAGAAATTATGTGGTGGTTAGTTGGTTGACAAAACTTTGGGTAGATTACATTATGCTGAAGTCAGTTTAATAATAAGTTGGCGAACGTTGTCAAGGGTAACCTGAAGGCTCCTTAATCTACACCGACGTGTATGGGAGGGCACTACTCCATTCCATGGATTGCTCCGCTTTATCCTTGATCCTTACCTTATAATACTCAGTGTTAAGCAAGGCGGCATCAAGTACCATTTTTTGAGTCTTTGGTATGGCTCTACCTGTGATTGAACCCCGGTCTAATTATCTACAGAACAAAAATGTGTCTTCATAATCATTTTAAAGACTTCGTATATAGTTGCAATATGGATGTTTTAAGAGCCAGAATAGTTCAAAATCATTTTGAACATTAACTCAAACAAATCTTAAAATTGGTGTCATTATAAATTTATTTTAGGTCTACAATGACCCTCTTCAGATGATGAAAGAAGATACCGTTCTATATATATATATATATATATATATATATATATATATATATATATATATATAATAGAATTTTAGTAATATATGAATAGATATTTTATATGCGAATTTTTGTAATATATCGATAAATATTTCTATGAATTTTTTTCTTTCATATATATATATATATATATATATATATATATATATATATATATATATATATAATGAGTATTTTAATAAAATAGAGGTATATAAAATATAACGCTTACAAAATCAATGAAATATTACTCGCAAAAATCCATTTCCTACGACTTATCTCATCTACAATCTTCACCTTTCCTCTTTTCTTTATTTTGAATTGTACTGACAAAAAAAAAGAAATTAAAAATTGTTTGAATGAATAGAGATATGATATAGAAAGAAAAAGAATAGCTGCTATTGTGCACGCACATCAGTGTGTGTGTGTGTGTGTGTGTGTGTTTAATCAAGATAAACTCGTTGCTACACGTAAAAGCGCAATCGACCGCAGAGCTAGGTGAAAAATAGTCCATCGGGGATATTGTTCATAATTAATCATTTCCTGTATTGTAGATCGAGAGTCACAATCATCCTTTATGGAGATATCAGCAGCAGCAATCTGACACGGTGCAGACATTTTGGACAAGAGGATGGGAGAGTGTAGGGTGGCGTAGTGATTCCAGGAGCGTTTGAATGGTGGAAAAAGACGAGCGAATGCTTCAAGTAAAAACGGCAATGGAGAATATGGCTGATCGTGGATGAAGGTGAGTTGAGCAAAAGCTAAGAGATAAAGGAATGGGTGGAGAGGTAATAGATAGATGATGGGAGGGGGCCACGGAGAGATAGATGGAAGTTGCGGTTAAAGATAGAGATACCTTTTTATTCACCACATCTGGGAGAGAAATGAATTATGCGCAGACGGTTGACTAAAAAGGGCGGCCCTATGGAAACAACGAAGCAAAAGGATACAGCAATATTTCTAAAATAAAAGGAGAGAGATGCACAGCTCTGAGGTTAAGGGTTGAAGAACACGCTTAAGGTTCTCTCTAAAGTGAAAATAACAAATCAGACTCCTGCAGTTGTCAGAGAATACAAAAATTTACAAAGCTTAGGTTAAGTTGTGGCACAAGGAGAGAATTATAGGGCTCTCAGTGAGAAACAAACTCATTAACTGCTGGTCTGACTCACTACCTGGTCTGACTTACTAAGTTGGCGACCTTAGTCGAGGACGACCCGCACGCTCCTTTTTCAATAGCTACTACACCGAGGTGTAAGGGAGGGCGCTACTCCTTCCCCTAGATTGCTCCACTTTACCCTTGATACATACCTTATAATGCTGAGTGTTAAGCAAGGAAGTATCGAGTTCCATTTTTAAAGTCTTTGGCATGACACGACCTGGGACTGAACCCTGATCTCCTAGGCCATTGGTGAACACTCTACCCACTAGGCCAATGATTTGTCATTTACTAGGATTATCATTTTCTTTTTTTTTTTTTTTTTGCACAGAACCAGTAGTATTAGGCACCCAGTGAGTATCAAGGTGATTATTGATATTCTACTAATCTTGTTTGTTAACCATTAAACCACGTGAGGTGTCCCCAAATCCAGTCTGCCTTTCTATTTACCGATAGGTGAAGGGAGAAGAGATGGATTCATGCCTTTCGCAGAATTTTAACTCAAGTCGCCGATCCCATTTCCTACACCGATAACTGTTATACCCCGAGCGTCTCCTTATTCGAGAATATTATATTTTGAATTATGCAAGATATACAACTTTGCATTGCCCTGTCGGCTGGGGCTGTAGAATACACCGACTGTTTCTCTGCAGAGGGGTAAGACTCCCCCCCCGCCAAGAACGAGTGTCCTGGATATTACACTAAACAACCTGATGGTGATGTTCTGGTAATACTCGAGCTTCGAGGAATGAGGAGTATCTCTTCATTGCCATCGTTCCCTGGTCAACTCAGGCTCAGAGTGGTAGCACTTGATAGGTTCCTATCTATGGGTCATATTGAACTAAACTGCGTACTTATGCTAAACTGAATTGCTTGAAATTTAACTGTTTTGACATTTCAACTACGTACTTATGCTAAACAGAATTGTTTGAAATGGAACTGTTTTTGACATTGAATAAAATACAACTATTTATTTGTATAAGAATTGATTTGGCATTAAATAATCTACAAAGGTTAATATGCCATAAAACCCAAATAACCATAAACGTGAAACAACTTTGCACATCAACTTAGAAATAGTAATATTAGGTAGTTGTATATTAGGGAAATACATCGTGGACCCTCATATACAAACGAAATTTATCTAAAATATCTAATGAAATCACACCCAAAATTTGTATGTGTTGTGGTTGCCTTGCTTAGCACAAATTGTTAATTCTTGGTGACATTTTTGATAAAGATACTCGCAATTCACTTTGGACAACAAGTCTTGATCTTTACTTGGTCATCATATTGGTAAGTGCTGAAAATACTGTTTTGCATAAATATGTTGTTAAAAAAGGTTGCAACATTTAAATCATCTTTTCAGACAACAAAGGATACTAAGAAGCTATATTAGGCCAAAATTTTGGGAGTGGTTGCTGTTTAAAATGAATTTTCATAGGTGTGTCCTAGTAACAAGAAATACGAATAAGCAGTTCTATCGCTAATCGGATAAAATACATTTTCGTGACATCCTTGCAGTGTCTGTTGAGACCTGTTGACTCAATGTTAAAAGTAACTAAAACCTATATATATATATATATATATATATATATATATATATATATATATATATATATATATATATATATGGGGGGTCTGTGAGCGTGTCTGTGCGTCTGTATGTGTATGTGTGCGTATTAGGAAATCGTCGGCACAGAATCAACGGCACCTGGTGACAGCCAGTTTCTCGCCTATGCGATCACTGGACCAAGTCCCACTGATTCTGTACCTACGCCATCGAAACACACACACACACATATATATATATATATATATATATATATATATATATAAGTAAAAGTAAAGTTGGCCACCTTAGTCTAGTGTGACCCGAAGGCTCCCTTTTCAATAGTTACTACACCGACGTGTAGGGGAGGGGGATATATATACATATGTACATATATATATATATATATATATACAAAGAGGCGACTGTGGTGTAATGTTTATCGTCGTTGGAAATGGACACAATGACCGGAGTACGAATCATAGATGCAGCTATTTCCATTTCACTAAGTGCTGATAATATTGGAAAAGTTATGAATGCTGTTATATGTAAATAGTATAGCAGAATAGGCTTTTTTAACTGAATATGGCAACTGGTTAAACTAAGGTTAAAAATTGACCTTGTGTCACATCCTTTGTGGATGTTTTGGTAAATATATAAATTTTGATACAGGCTCACCTGAAGATTGCCCTCGTCAAAAACAAGTTCGTGAGTTTCTACCTTTTTTTCAAACTGAAAATATCATGGTTTATATATAATTATCTCCAGTAAATGGGTACGCTTCTTAATGCAGGATATAAGTTAATAATTTTTCGTTTCAGTAAATTGATGAATAACCTCTTAAAATAGTAACTTTTCACTTCGCAGGTTTTGCTTCGTTACTGTCTTTAGTCAGAGGTGGTTTCTAATAGGGAAAACAGGATTCTGTCGCAGAAAACTTGCTCTCTCTAACACTGCTACCGACCTCCTTGTTATGGTTTCCCGCGGAAATAAATAGGAGGCATTACTTTCAGAGCATCAGTCCCTTCCCTCCGCCCCAGTGTACATGGGATCTTTTTGGTTTCAGAGAATTGGTCACCGAATAGGCACTTAAAAGTAGTGACGCGATCAATAATAAAAGGCTGATGAATTCGTTCATGGAAAATGGCTGAAAATCGAACGTGGAGTTTTTCGAGTTTGGTTAATGAGTTTGAAGAGCATTTGCTCTGATACTAACAATACCAGTTTACAAAGCTCTCTGACATCTTCCAAATACACAAACACAAATATAGGATTCTACAGGAGGAAGCAGGAAATGAAAGTGAATGTTTAGCGGAAATGAAAGCATCAGTCAACTGGTACAAACGCGTGGCCAAAGAATGCCGCTGTAAATCACAAGTAAAAGAACCGATATATTTCCTAGAGGCGAAATATTTGATGCTTACTTGCTTTATGATTGGTATTATTGCGTCTGAGTTGTTCTATTTCTAAAGATTTTGATTTTCCTATTAACTTTCGAAATTAGACGAAGAATCTTTGGAAGATTAATACACTGAAGTCTACATGAACAATATATTGTTAACGCGATGAATATTTCAGAGAAACATGAGTAATAATAATTTCTGAATTCAAAAGAAAAAAAAATTACCATCAGAAGAGAATAAAGAAATTCGCGTTAATAGATTAGATTAAAATAACAGTTCTCGCAAATATCCCTTACTGATTAAAAAAGGGTCTTCAGTAAAATAAATAAATAAATATAATAAAGATTCACGTTGAATCAATTTAATCAAAGTTGTGGATACTTCTTCGTATTTGATGGAGTCAAACAAACAGTACTTAACCATATTGCATACGGGTTGTAAGAGAGTCATTATTAAAAATAAAAAACGTTAAGTAACTTTTATTAAAGTTTTGAATACTTCTTCATATTTAAAGGCGTCAAACTAACCGCATAAAATCATGTTATATACGGTTATTAAAAATAAATGACGAAGAGTCACTTTTATTAAAGTTTTAGAAAATTCTTCGCATTTAAAGAAGTCATTAGTTAATTAGATAAATATTATTATTAGAATATTCGGACTATTGACCTCATCTTTATGGTTAAAATCACAACGTTTCGGTCGGTTAAATAACCCATGTCGAACTGGGGACTCCACATGGAATCTCCAAATGAACCCTTTATTTGAACTACATGGGTAGACTTCCAATTCTTTTAACCATGACTGGGTACAAGACTTAAGTTATTGTAAGTATTCCTTGTTAGTCTTACCTGTTGTTGGGATTGAAGGTTACAAGTTCAAATAAAGGGTTCAGTTCGAGATTCTATGGGAAGTTCCGAGTTCGACATGAAACACCTGAAGAAGGCTGAAGGATATATCGACCGAAACGTTGTTATTATACCTATAAATATCAGGTCAATAGTCTGAATATTTTGTTGTAAATAAAGGAGTCATACTTGCCCATATTTCATTCAGGTTTTTAAGATAATCTTTATTAAAAATGAGGATGTAAAGTCACTTTTATCAAAGTTTTGGATAATTGTCGTATTTAAAGGAGTTAAATAAAAAGTATTTAATCTTATTTCACATGAATTGAAAATGACCATTATTAAGAAAAAAGAAAGTAAAGTTTATCAAATTAAAGTTTAGAATAGTTAATCTTACTTAAAGGGGTTTTTATTTGTTTTCATCGTTTATCATCTGCTTTTGCCTCGCTGAAACCCAACTTGGCAGATGGAAAACAGTTTCAAGTTAGTTTGGAGATTTCAGCAAACTCCCGAAAACCTCTAAAAATTAAAAGATATTTCAAATAGATATTTAATTCTATTATTTTCCAAATTTAGAGGATAGGAATAAGCTATTTTTTTTAAATTAAGTCTCTTAGCAATTTTTAATTAGGTGACTGTTGAGATGAAAAGTATTACGTCTAAGCGGCTTGACACCTGTCTGTGACAGAGAAAGTCTACATGAATGTAAAGAAAGAGAGATTCCCTGCCTCTTGCTACAATTACCAGTGGGGTGGGTAAGCGCAATGAGATGGACACCTTTTTACAGCCAGAAACTGTAAGATAAAGAGGTTAAAAGACAAATTCCAAAAAAAATCATCTTAAAACAGATCTCCGAGCATAATTCAAAACTCTCTAAAGTATAACAATTTCGGAAAACTTGAAGAATTTTGAAATGACAGTTGTAATTATTACATAAGAAGCAAGATAAACCACGTATACAAAACGCACGGGTTATCGTCCTAGAAATTTAATTCGACGAACCCATTTCAAATCTAATCTGTATTTACCCTCACTCAGTGATGTTGCAATGTGACACAAGGTCGGATTAATTTTGAGTCTCTGTAGGAAGTATGTCTCCTGAGGGACGGGAGCAAAATTTTTTCATGTCTTGTCGGCATTCTCCTTTAGAAATAAACCAGGTACGTACCTCTTTTAGGTGAGGGGTTAAATGCTGCCTTCGGGAAAGGTCTCCTGAGACTGAGCAAGTAGTTTACAGAATACCCGGTATGAATGCCAGGTAGCTACCAGCATCTACACTGGAGGAAGAAATTTCGGACAAGAGACTCTTTATGGATACCCTTCACTTTTATAATTGTTGCTGTGAGGGCCCCCTTCGGGCAGACAACTGCATGACAAAAATAACCAAAAGAAATGTGATAGATTCAGTTTATCAATGCCTTTTTGTCGAATCTGATGAGCAATTAGATGCGTTTTTTAGTCAGTTGGGCTGTCCCTCTCGGAAAATACTCCGGACCATTCTTGAAGTAGGCGAGGGGAGAACTTCAACAAATGGACCAGGGAACAAGAAAAATCATGATTCATTAGGTCTTAAACCCGGGAGATAACATAAAAAGTCTATATGTATCAAGAAAAGGAGGAAGAGGATATACCAGTATTCAAGATAATGTCGATGAATCGATGCAGCAACTACAAGACTACATAAAAAATGCTGAGGAAGACTGATTACAGCGATCAGAAACAATAAAGACAACACAAGCATCAAAATAATAATAATAACTAGAAAACAAAAATGGGAAGAAAAACAACTGTATGGACATTTCAATCGACAAACAAGCGAATTCTCACACGAGAAAACTTTGACATGACTAAGAAAGGGAAACCTTAAGAGAAGAACAGAATCTTTTCTGATGGTAGCACAAAACAACACCATAAGGACTATACCAAAGCAAAAATAGACAAGATGCAACCGAATAACAAATCTAGATTATGTGGTGATCGTAAAGAAACGAACAATCACATAATAAGCGAATGTAGTAAATTTGCGCAAAAAGAGCTAAAGACTAGACACATCTTGGTGGGGAAAGTGATCCACTGTTTAATTTTGACCACAAGAACAAATGGTATATGCACAACCTGAAAACCGCCCTAGAAAATGAGACACATTTTTCTGAGATTTTGAGATACAAACGAACCACCTTATCTCAACCAGACAACAACAAAAAAGAACTTGCCGAACTGTGGACTTTAGCGTTCGGGCTGGGTAAAACTGAAAGAAAGCAAAAAGAGAGATAAGTGTCTAGACCTTGCTAGCGAACTGAAAGAACTATGGAACATGAAAGTGACGATAATACCAATTGTAATTAGCGAACTTGGTACTCTCACAAAAGGATTAGTACAGAGACTGAAGGACCTGGAAATAAGAGACTGAGTGGAGACAATCCTAACAACACTATAGTTGAGATCGGCCAGAATACTGAGAAGAATCCTGAAGACTTAAGGAGACTTGCTTTCATTCAGACTCCAGTGAAAAACCATCAATTAACGCTGGTGTGAAAAACTCTCAAAAGAAAAAAATATGATAATGAATCATATTTTTCATCATTGCTTCACATAAGTAAAATGAATTCATAATACGCAAGAAATAGAAATAAAAACAAAACAAATTAACTAGCATAGGTTATAATTTGAAAAAGTTTTATTTCCTGAAGAAATAATCCTTCCGTTTAACTTGCTGTATTCTTTTCTTTTTCTCTTCAAACACGTCTCTGCCGTCAGCTGCTTTCGAAATTTTCTTTTTCAAAAATACAATTAACTGTATTACATCAAAAGTAGCACAAATAAACACCGCACTATTCAAGATATTACAGTGTAAGGTAATTATCCATTTTAAAACTTCGAATTCAAAATGCTTTAACGATTAGTGGCCTAGTTATTTCCTTTTTTTTTCTGCTTTGTTATTTATTTTTACGAAGAAAACATTTCTAAAGACTGGCAAGATAAATGGGCTTTTTCCTTAAACAACAGCAACAAGGTTTATATAAAGGGTCCAAAATGACAGAAGTAGACAGGGGAAGTAATCTACGGAGGTCGACACTAAAAACAAACAAAATTAATCAACAACAATAGCCAGCAGCCAACGCAAGTAAAAATAGCAAGCAGCATGTAAGTTTCGACAATTTGTTTAAGATTTAAGAAAACGGTGTGTAATGGTGGGGTATGTAAAAAATGATGGCGGACAAGATTTTAGAGATTTACATTTTTTTGGCTTTTACCGGTGAAAAGTATTCGAGAGGTGTCGTCGATGGCAAAATGACAACAAGACAATTACCTTGACACCAACTCTGACGTTGATAGCAATCGAGAGACGAGAGGTTGAATCGACTTATTTAATTGAACGACACTGAAAGCACACAGCAATTAATCTTCTTAGATTATTTGAAGCGAACATGTATCTGCTTGGTCTGGGCTAATAGCCAACAGCTGCCAACAAGTTTCACCCCCAAACGATTGACCAACGAAATTTACGATGAGAACAAAGAAACCGAGTAAGATCTCTTTAATTTTAAAACTTTAAACGAGATGGAATTTCCTTACAATACAATTCTAGCTTTGATTAATGCAACCAAGTTACAAGGCAATTATATATGGTAGCTTAATTTTAGATTTCAGTCTATTTTTAATACTAGCCGAGGTACCTGTCTACACTAAGTTTAATAGTACATTTATTTATTTATTTAATTTTTTGTTGTCAGTTAGATATTTACTCTGAATGGTCTATAAATGATGATTGTTATAATTATTATTTTACTCCTGTGGGAGTATTTTACTCCAGCGTTAGCGGAAGACTTTCTACTTAGAGTGACTGCAAGTCTCCTCAAGTCTACGGGACTCTTCTCAGTATTCTAGCCGATGTTACTAATGCTGCAGTCTTGATAGTCTTCACTTGTCCTCTTATTTCCAAGTCTTCCAGTCTCCTTTACCAATACTTTGGGAATTGTTCTGAGCGCACCAATTGCAATTGGTTTCACCGTCACTGTCATTTTCAGTGTTTTTGTTCTCCAGCAAGGTCTAGGTACTTATCTCTCTTTTCGCTTTCTTTTAATTTTACTCTGTGGCCAGCCGGAACGGCAAAGTCCACTACTCGGCAGATTTTTTTTTGTTGACTATCACTAGGTTTGGTCGTCTGACCGAGATTTGGTGATACCGTGTTTCATTGGAATATACCTCTCTGGATTTTCACTTTTTCCTCCTGCTGCTAATTCTACTCTCCAGGTCTTTCCATGCCATAACTACTCTGCTTCGTCTCCTTTTGATCTCTTTAAGAAAGCGTCTATCAACGTATAGTCGATCTCCCGTTCCTCTTGTTCCCTTGTGGCATCCTTTCCGTTCTTCAAGGAACAGTCAGTGGATTATTTCTAAATTGTAAGTCTCTGACTTAATTTGTTCTTTTAGTATTTTCTACTTATCCATAGGAATTTTGTGGATCAGTAATTGTTGGGGGTGTTTCCTTTTGGGGAGTCTTTTTGGATCAGGGTAGAATTGCCTTTGGTCATTCATTCGAGTATGTTTGATTCTTCACAGCATCTATTCATTTCGATGGTCAGTCTGTTGTGTTGGAAGTGAATTTTTTAAACCAGAGTCCGTATATGCTATCATGGATTGGTGTTTGCCAAGTTGATACTTTTTTGAGTGCTACTCTGAGTGAATCGAGTTGTATTTTTGCCTTAGGACCCTCTTGGAATCCTCGTAACGCGTTTGCCATGTCGCTTATCCATTCCGATTTTGTTATAATCTCTCCATTCCCATATTTTGCTCCAAAATTGTTTTGCTTCCTTTTCATCCAGTTATGGGTATATCTTCGTAAATTCCCCCCACTCTAGCTGGTATATTTTCTTTCGTTGTTTTGGAATGTCCTGTTTGGTCTGTATTGTTTGATCCTATCTTAGTATCTTTTTAGTCATTCTTTTTCGCCAGTACCTTCTAATGTATTTCCTTGAGTTGTATTGTTTGTTTTAATTGTGTTATTGTTCTCTTTCCGTACTAACATATTCCAGTGTTTTTCTTCGGTAGTAGCATTTTTGCTTGTTGTCGTAGATTTCTTATTTGCGTTTCCAGTCAAATTTCCCATCCAGGTTTTGAATTTCTGTTCGTTTTCTTTGGAGGAACACTGGTTTTTTTACTGACTAATTTCGCTCTTGCATAGATTAGCTCGTTTTATTCCGTGTTGTTTGTTGAGATATTTGTTAATAATTTGTTTAATTATTCAGTGTCTGCTTTGGCTGTTTTCCAGTCCTTGTTCCTGAAAGATGATAATGTAGTCTTCTTGTCAGATAATTCTCTTTATAATTACTACATTCATTTTTTTCTTCTTGTGTCTGTACTAATTTGCTGTTGATTGAGGGTGTGGTATTTCGATTACGATTACTTGGCGTTTTAATTTGGTTTGAGGGTTCTTGTTTTTCAATATTTAGCGTCTCGATTATTGTATTAGTGTCTTGTTGACATGATTTCCTATTCATTTGCTGGTGTATTTCTAATATTTCAAGATCTGAAAACCAGCCTTTCTTTATTATCGTCCTAGCTCGGTCACCAAATCTTTGGTTTGTTGTCTTATATCTAATGCATTGTTTCCAGATTTCTATCAGTCCTTTTCTATACCCTCTTTGTGTAGGGTTGCTCCTAAAATTACAGTGAGGAGCGAGTTTGTTGTCTTCCGAGTCCTGCGTTGGTGTCTCTGATTTGAGTTCTTGCTTAGTTCGACCAGGTCCCTCATTTTGGCTATCCAGGAAACGCCGGTTGATCATGACATCCAAACCTGTTGTCTAGGTCCCACATTGTGTTATGTTTCGATTTGTCATTTTTTCATGGGTAGCATATTGCGACTATCCTAGACCCATGGGTCGTTTATTATCTGTGCTCCTGTCACAGATGAGACCAAGTACTCTTAAGGTAAGGGAGTTCTTAAGCGGGTCGCACACACATACACAAAATAACACTTTCCTTTTTAAATTTGTTGAGTTTTAAAGTCCAGAAAGGAAAGTTTTTATTTTTACTTTACCGTATAACAGATTATTTCGTATTTTAAACTCTGATGTGAATTTAATTCTGCTTTTAAGAATTTATTATATTTTATGTCTTCCTGTTATTGATAAATGATTTTGATTAACAGAGTTAGTCTCTTGACAAGAAAGAATATCTAATCTCCCGCCAACGTTAATTGTTTACTTCTCACCACTCTTTGTCTTCCTCTAACCACCCCTATTCATTATCACTTCTTCTTATTCTCCGACCACTATTCTTAATTTCTACATTATGTCGATGTATTCATTATTTCTATGCATGTAAATAAAAAAAAAAATGCGTTGCATTTCGATAGTGGAGCAAGAGAGATTTTTAAAATTATACTTTTGTATCTTTTTTTTTTTTTTTTACTCGTCCGAACGTTATCACTGATAATAAAGCAGTGTCTGTTTTTGTTTTTTCTACTGCGCCATCTTCTTCCGCCAAGCTTTTTTTTTACGTCTGTCTTCTTCACGGATCGAATTCCTATTTGCTTTTTCTTTTTTCTTTTCAAAGTTGGTCAGGTGACTATCAAGAATATCCCATCACCCTCCTATGTTAATTTTTTACTTCTCAACACCCTTTGGCTTCCACTCACCACCACCCTTATTCATTTTGTTGTTGTTGTTGTTGTTTCTTTGTTATGTTTTCTAGGGCATCTCTGCTTTTTACTATCTTCTCTCATCAACCTTTAAAAATAATTTGCACTGAAATATCAATACTATATATATATATATATATATATATATATAATATATATATATATATATATATATATATATACTACATATATATAAATATAATATATATATATATACATATATAAATATAAATACTATATATATATATACTATATATATAAATACTATATATATATAAATATATATATATATATAAATATATATATATATATAAATATATATATAAATATATATATATATATATATAAATATATATATATATATATATATATATAAACATATATATATATATATATAAATATATATATATATATATAAATATATATATATATATAAATATATATATATAAATATATATATATATATATAAATATATATATTATATATAAATATATATATATATAAATATATATATATATAAATATATATATATATATATATATAAATATATATATATAAATATATATAATATATATATAAATATATATATATATATAAATATATATATATATAAATATATATATATATATAAATATATATATATATATAAATATATATATATATTATAAATATATATATATATATATAAATTATATATATATATATAATACTATATATAAATATATATATATATATATATATATATATATATATATATAGTATATATATATATATATAAATTCGGTAAAGTAATTTCATCAAATAGTTCACTAAAATACCCTCCAAGTTCAATTTCATTCCATTTTTTTCTAAAATCATCAATTTAGTCTTAATATTTTTACACTTTTGCTGTTTTTGATCAAACTTGGCAATTTTTAAAAAGTATATATTACTTTATACGCCAAAAATCCAAATGATTAAAAGATCTATTTTTTGAAATCTGACTTGGACAGTAATTTTCCAGTTGGAAAAGAAAAATGACCATCTTAATTAGAAATTCCATCAATTATATAGAATGTTTCAATTAGATCCTTGTAATTATTCTTTCTAATAAAGTAGTTAATCCTAATTTCTCAAAAATCTCCCTATAACTCAATTTTTTAATTATTTTATCACTCTTCATTGTATGATCTCTAATCTGAATATTACTCTTCAGTTATCAGGTCTCGACACTACAGCCCAGGTTTATGTACAATATTATAAGTGAGATCTTATAAGGATTTATATGTTTTAAAACATTTACTACAGAAGATAAACGCCATCTTGATGAGGTTTAAAATAAGCTGACTGTATCTCCTGTAAAGAAATAAGACCTCCCCAACCAAAAAAGGTTGTCCTTACTATAATTATGACTGATTTTAACGGCATGAAAACCAGTTCTGGGTTATTTTATGTCTACAGTTTGGGAATCGCCTTCCTATAGGTTAATATTAACATTTAATGTTTGTTTGTTCTGAAGAGACTTTTTTTCATACATTCCTCCAGCATACGAAATTATTTTTAAACAGCTCTCACCTCGAGTCAGAGTGGACCTTGAAGTAATAGCAATGAAGGAGCTCTCCACATTCTTCCGAAATAAGAACTGGGAATCTCACCATCGGATGAAGTTTAGTGTCATACCTGTTACACTTTTTTGAAGGGATTTTATTTCTGTTCGGGGAATACAGTGTGAATATAAATAAAGATTTGGACTAACTTACAAAATAACAGTCCAATTTAGCTATAAACTTGCATGCAAATTGCTAAATGGCTTTAAAACTTTCGATTTTCAAAAAAAAAACATATGCTAAAGATTTACTTTGAAGTTTAACTAGAGAGTATTTTATAGTCCTAGATATAACTGTCTGTAAGTTAAGCGATTGCAGACAGGTAGGCTGGCGTACAAAAGATGTTCAGTGAATTAGAGTTAAATTTCAACGAAATATTCAGTTAATAAAAGAAAACTTCATACTTTGTTAGATTATAATTTTACATTGTAAATGACTCATACATATTCGATGAACTAAATAAAGTCTCTCTGTGTTTGTAATACTAACAACAATAAAAGCATTGTTGTTAAACATTCTGTTTTCTTAAAAAGCCGGTTAACGTATTTTAAGATATAGCATATTTTAAATGTGTCTCTGACAATGTTTAATATGTTAATTAAATCTAAAAAAAACAGAACTTACTTTTTCAACGAGGGTTTTTTTTTAATCTATTTGCCTATTATACGAGGGTCATTCAATAAGGTGAATTTTGCCAAAGGAATTGGCAATAAGAAGTACTGTTTACAGTTAGATTTTTTGCAAGAAAATCAATAGTCATTTGACCTTTCATGTTCCACAAGACTGTTAGCATCAAATTCTTTACTCACCACTGCGCCCAGAGCTTCTTTTTCTTTTTTTAACGAAAAGTCATTATATTTCCACTCTGTCGACTGTTTCTTCGACTCAGGCTTGTTGTGGTAAAACTCACGTATTGCCCATTTGTAATTTCTTTTACTAAAACATCTTTCTCCATACACATTACATATTCTGTGGAAAATTTCACGTTTTTCACTTCTCATACACCAAACTTTCATGTCAAACTTCTGTTTACTTCTGGAGAAGCCTGCCCATCTTGAATAGTCTGAAAACAAATATTTTTCAGAAATTAAAATGATTTTTTTCGATAAATCAATTCCAGACAAAGCAGAACTGAAAAAAAAACAACAGAAAAAAGATTGTCTTGCTTTTTCAAAATTTTCCCATTACTTATGGAACGACATTGTGTAAAGAAAGAAAAAAATGAAATATTAATAGCCTCAGTTTTCTAAATGAAAAAAGCCTTTATAATTTCCTCAACAATCGGTAACTCTTAAAGAGAGCTTGTGTTCGGTCTCATCGAGGGATTATCCTTTATTTAAGATTGGTACTACTTGACGTTCTCGTAAAATGATAACGCGAGTGTTCAGCAAAAAAAAAAAAAAAAAAAAATTAAATTAAAAAAATTAAATCAAATAAAAACTAGGTGGTTGGTTGGTTCGTTTTTCGGCTTATTATTCTTTATTGGATTATTCAATGACGAAGTCAGTTTTTTTTACGAGCAATAAATTAATAATGATTTGTAAACGATTAGAGATCAAAGTAACAACTTTTGATACAAATAATTGGCCCTCAGTTATATGGTATAAAATATTTCTATCATATATAAATGATTTATATTCAATTAGAGGGTTAAAATGAACTATTCTTATTTAATAATCCTTTATTTGTGTAACATAATAGCTGAGGGATTTCGGTTTATGCCTTTGGGTTTAGTTATGCTGAGAACCTTTCGGCTCAGCCCATGGGTTAGATGCAACATTAACACAGGTTTTCACGCGCGCGCACGCAGAGCGGACGTGTCACTCAGATATGTCACAATAGATGGGAAACGGAGGCTAGCGAGTGCGAATGACGTCACGCACCGGAAGCGCGCGGAGGATTTGGGGAGATTTTGAAAAAGTCAGTGAGTTGAGATGAGACCTGCCTCGGGGGAAGACGGTTGGTTTTCGCTTGCTCGCGGAGACCTTTGTGGCGGGTACCACACGTGTTGGGTGGGGGGAGATGAAAAAGCCATAATAGAAAGATTGTGCCTCTCTCTCCTTATGTCAAAAAACCTTTAAACTCAAAGGTAATAAAAAGTTTCGTACCTGAACAAAGAAGTCGTAAGTGTTTTTAGTGTTTCGAGATTCCTATGTTCTATCTTTATGGACATTCGATGTACGTTTCACACTTAGCCATATCAGGGCTATGGTACATTTGTACATTTATATAGTTTCAAGTATACCCGTCTAATAATAATAATTTACATACTGTTATGTCGTTTCGAGTATTCAAAGCAATTAATTATATGGTTTCAAGTAACCAATGATAATAATTATTTGTCAGTAATAATAGTTTCAAGCATCTATGCTTAATACAATAAATGAGCATTCTTGATTATTTGCAACAGGGTTTTTGATCCAAAGATGCAATCCTAACAGGTGCTACTCCTTTAGATCAGAGTGAACCTGGGAGTAATATCAATGAAAGGATTGCTCCACATAATCTGAAGCTCTAGAACTCTAGCTTCACCACCAGATACAGTTTATTGTCAACCCTAGGACATCCTCTTTAAGTGTGGAGATAAGGGTCTTACCCATATGCAGGAGATGCAGACGGGTGAGTTCCAAATCCTGTGGGTACGGTAGTGTTTAATAGTAACTTCCTTTTTTCAGTTCTAGTTAAAATCAACCCGACGAGACATTTACATACATGATATATGTATATATATATATATATATATATATATATATAGTAAGGAGATGAAATGTCAACTTTATAATAAACACTGATTTTCTCGGACTAGGGTTACATAGTTTCGGCCGTGGAATCCTCCACCCTTTTTCACATGTTTCGTTAACCTTCTGAAAGTTTTTAACTAAACCCTTTTTTGATTCATGGGGCAGAGAATGTTTTCATTTCCCTACCCATGTTTAGAATATACCTTTGTTGATTGATTGATTTTAAAGGCATTTCAACTTGTCAAGGTTTTTTTATGCCAAGCAGTTTGAGAAGCGCATTTATTGAATGCTTATGTTTACATTTTTATGTATTTGTTTCTTATGAATTTTTCACTTTTCTTTTCTTTTCTTTTTTTTTTTTTTTTGACACACTCTTCAATTGAATACGAATAATCATTTTTAAGTAGATCAATTTCACGCATAGATGGGACCCACTCCGAGTTCGAAGGGACCTGTAGCTAATGGCAATGAAGGAGTACTCTATATTACCCAGAGCTACAGATCTGGAGCCTCACCATCAAATGCAGTTTAGTGTCATACTGAGGGACGCCTCTTTTTTGAAGGGGGCATCGTACTCCTCTGCAGGGGGATACAGTCAGCATTTTCAAGTCCCATCAACTGAGTGAATTTAACTCTACGATGTTTGTCTTAAAACCAAATCATATCTTTTTTTTTACATTTTTGCACTAATAAACCAACAATTAAAACTTACGATCGAGAGTTAACTAGAAACACTTTAACTACTGCTTTTATCCATTTGTTTGTGTTTATTTTAGACAAACACTTTGCGAAAAGGCATGAATCCATTCCAACTCTGTACATTTTATCTCATTGGCAGATATCCTAACACAAATACCAATATTTAAAAGATATAACTATGAATTAAAGGAGGATTTATGTAATATATATAATCTAGGAAGACTAAATCAGCTTTAGCTGTTTCTAATTCTGATTGAGGCAGTTTAATGATATACGAGGATCATTAAATAAGTTTCCAGACTTTTTTCGTCAGGGCACTTCTATTGATAGTACGCACATGAAACTCTACTCCCCTTCGAAGTAATCTCCTCCGGCTGAAATGCACTTGTTATCCCGTTCCAACACTTTCTGGAAGACCTCATGGATGGAAGTCCTCTTGCGTCAGCGTGTCAATGACCTTCGTCACAGCCTCTTTCGTCTCCTCAATTGTCTCATAACCACAGCCTCTGAGCTTAGGGAATAACCAAAAGTCACAGGGAGCAAGGTCTGGACAATAGGGAGGATGAGGAACTGAATTGATGCCCGTCTTGGTCAAATAGTCTGTGACAAGGATGGAGTTGTGGACTGGTGTATTGTCCTGCTGAAAATGCTACTGACCCAATTTGAAGAGTGCTGGCCTCTCCCGACGGAATCTCTTGCTGAATCCCTTAAAACCTCAAGATAGTAACCTTAACCCTAACCTTTTGGCCAATCAACTCTGGTCTGTTGACCTTCTTACTCCTCTCACACCTCTCATCATCCCTCACAGACTCCGTGCCTTCTTTGAATATCTTATGGCACTCAAAAACTGATGCTCGATTCATTCAAGATGCTCCAAAACCAGTATATATACACAGAAAATTAGCTGACCATAGGATTCTGTGGCGGCATTTTTTCCAATTTTAAAACATAATTTTATTGCATATCGTTCTTCTAAAGTGTCCTCACGTCCAGATTGCATTTTGAAATTCACCAGTTGTGACAATCAGGCTTTAGTAGGGTGTATTCCAATTGCTGCTGTAGCTGTTCATTTGATCCTGAAACCATCAAAATAGCTCAGTCATCTCATAAAATGTATAGCAATAACGTACTGAATTTTCAAGAGTCTACAACAATTTTAAATGCTTGTACAAAAAAGTCTGGAAACTTATTGAAGGCACCACGTATATACGTTTACTCGCATTAGTACCCTCATTTTGTCATAGCAACAATTTAACTAACAATATTTATGCCAATCGGATCCTCTTTTAAAGTCTTGGTAATTCCCAAGGCCTATTAGAAAGGGTTTCAACCGGTATATAAATTCAGTGTCCAGAGAATCAAGGAGGGCCCCATGAATCTTCATACTAAAACAAGCGTGATTCACTTGCTTTTTTTTATAAATCATATCATTTGTTAATCATTTTGTTACATAGGGAATATTGCATTTATAAAAGTTTACCAGATATTTAGATTATTTTAGGGTTGTTTCTCCTAGCAAAATTTCTCTTTAAGGTTTTGGTATTAGCTATTATTGCGTAAGATTGATGGTTTTTAATGGCAGATGCAGTTTAATGTCGTACCCAGGACACCCTTTTATTGGGGGGGGAGGTCTAATTCCTTTGTAAGGGTTACAGTCAGCGTATTCTAAACTCTGCTGATAGAGCGGGATTGTGTATGAGTTTATTAAAAAAGACTACAATTTGCATTTTAACAAACTACTGACTAATACGCATCTTGGTTGATGTACTCAATCGTTGGATTTACATCTTTCCCAATAATCGGTAGCGACAAAATTTCGGCTTTAATAATTACCTCTTTATTTCTCAATCAGTTAGTTAAAGCGGAGGTTTACAGTACTTAATGCGATTACAAAACGATAGAAAAATGCGCGAAAACATTAAAAAAAAAAAAAGACAATTTTACCAAAGAATTGAGTCCACAGATGTTAGCCTCTCTTTAGGGACACATCGTCATTTCTGTAACGCCTTTAACACCCGCGTTTTATGCTTACGCATAAACAATAAACTATCAGTTACAGAAGAGGAGAGGACACGAAACTACTTGACTTCTGAAATCAAATCCTTACAGAGTCAAATCAGTTCAATATCCTTTGACAAAAGAACACTTTGTAAATGTCTTTATTGATATTTTCCACCGCGATTTCAACTATATCAGCTATCATCGGTCGGTGATAAAGACTGTCCTAAGTTACTTGGAGCTCTTACCGGCTGTCAGATAGCCAAAGGTGACGGACACTGAACAGCTCCTTGCACAGGCAAGGAGGGTGTCGTGTCAAAGCGAACAAACAGGACGGCCATAAAGTGACCTTCTGCATAGCCGGGCATTTCCCACTGTCCCTAGACAATGGTGAAAATACACTGATTCTACTCGTTTCATTAAAGATTACATTCCTTCTCGCTTCCTCTTCTTTTTTCTTTATATGGACTCTACAAGGGTAATTATCTTATAATGTCTTTAACTTGAGCTGAGCTATTCGTTGGAAAAATCCCCGAACGCTTTCGTTTGACTATTTCAATGCTTGGATAAAAGATCTTTGTATGAGGGGTGCACCGAAAGTAATGCATCCTATTTATTTCCGCAGAAAAAGAACAGTATGACATCATTTGGTAGAGCAATTTTTTGTCTACAAGCCACTATTTTTTTAACATATTCACATTGCCCAGTCGGCTGGGGCCGATGAATACACCGACTGCATCTCTACCGAGGGGTAAGACTCCCCCAACGAGTGTTCTGGATATAACACTAAACAATCTGATAGTGAGATTCCAGTAATGCAGGAGCTTTGGGGAATGCGGAGTACCCCTTCATTGTCATTGCTTCTAGGTCTACACTGGCCCGGGGTGGTAGCACCAGATAGGGTCCTATCTATGGGTCAAATAGAACTAAAATGTAATTACACTTGAGTGGATTATTTGAAATTTACTGTTTTAAATTCAACTGGGCACTTCTATTCATAGTACACACATGAAACTCTACTCCCCTTCGAAGTAATCTCCTCCGGCTGAAATGCACTTGTTTTCCCGTTCCAACACCTTCTGGAAGGCCCCATGGGTAGAATTACTCTTGTGTCAGCGTGTCAATGACCTTCGTCACAGCCTCTTTCGTCTCCTCAATTGTCTCATAACCACAGCCTCTGAGCTTAGGGAATAACCAAAAGTCACAGGAAGCAAGGTCTGGACAATAGGGAGGATGAGGAACTGAATTGATGCCCGTCTTGGTCAAATAGTCTGTGACAAGGATTGAGTTGTTGACTGGTGTATTGTCCTGCTGGAAATGCTACTGACCCAATTTGAAGAGTGCTGGCCTCTTCCGACGGAATCTCTTGCTGAATCCCTTAAAACCTCAAGATAGTAACCTTAACCCTAACCCTTTGGCCAATTAACTCTGGTCTGTTGACTTCCCTACTCCTCCCACACCTCTCATCATCCCTCACAGACTCCGTGCCTTCCTTGAATCTCTTATGCCACTCAAAAACTGATGCTCGATTCGTGCAAGATGCTCCAAAAGCAGTCTGAAGCATTCCATACGTTAATGTGGCATTTTTTCCAATTTTAAAACATAATTTTATTGCATATCGTTCTTTTAAAGAGTCCTCCTGTCCAGATTGCATTTTTGAAATTCACCAGCTGTGACAATCAGGCTTTAGTAGGGTGTATTCCAATTGCTGCTGTAGCTGTTCATTTGAACCTGAAATCATAAAAATTGGTCAGTCATCTCATAAGATGTATAGCAATAACATAGTGAATTTTCAAGAGTCTACGACAATTTCAAATGCCCGAACAAAAAAGTCTGGAAACTTATTGAAGGCACCACGTATATATATATATATATATATATATATATATATATATATATATATCATCATCATCATGTCGTGCTGGTAGATTATACCACATATATTCCGTTTTGTGTGCATTGACATGCGGCTGCTCGTTCCAAACTATGCAGTAGTGTTTCGGCTTGGTTGGGTGTATTTGCCAGTATCGCTATGTCATCGGCGTAGTCGGCGTCGGTAATTGTTTTTGCGGGGTACCTTCTGCTTCTCTTCTTTGTCAGCTCGAAGCCGTTCTCTCTGATTTTGTCAATCGATGTTCTAAGTACGTAGTCTAGACAAATGATAAAGAGGTATGGAGCTAGCGTGTCCCCCTGTAGTACTCCTGCTACAATGTCGAAGTATTCTGTGTCTCCATCTGGTGATCGTACTTTTACTTTGATGTTTCTATAGAGAATCGTTAGCTGACCTTTGTCGAGGGCGACTGGAAGGCTCCCTTTTCAATAGCTTCAAGACCGAGATGTAGAGGAGGATGGAACTCTTTTCCCTGGATTACTCCACTTCACCCTTGATTCGTACTATAATTCTGAGTGTTAAGCAAAGAGGCATTAAGTACCATTTTTTGAGTTTTTGGTATGACTCGACCTGGGATTGAACTTCGGTCTCCTGGTCCAGTTGCGAACACTCTTACCATTATGCCAATGGGCTATCAAGTATCAGATAACAAAGCATGAAATCTCACGACTTTTTTACGATGTCAATCTTCAGAGGAGCTAGTATTCAACACGCACACACATGAGTGTGAGTATGAGGGTGTTTTGAAAAGAATAAAGGAAAAAGTCTACGTGGTTGCCATGACAACACATCTATGTTTATTTCACAGTATTGAACAATTAAAGAATAAACTTTATTTCTTAACTTTTACTCGCAAAATTGGTTTGGTTAATTTTGGTTTGGTTTCTTTTTTTAATTGCAGAACAACCTTTATGTTTTACTTATGTATTTGGCCAACCTCTCTCCTTCGAGCAATATGTGACACAAAGTCAATTTTTAAGCGGAGTTTAACAGGTTTGAATTCCGATTTTTCCGCCCAGAGGCCTAGTCTGTCCTTCCGTTTATCCATTGTTGGAGAGACAATAGTTGGATTCATATCTTTCCTAAGAGTATTAGCGCTATGTGATATACTAACAACCTCATCTAAGATTTGAACTTGGATTGCCGTGTCCATTTTTACGACGGTAACCATTATGTCACGAGTGCCCGTGGTGTAATGGTTATCGTCGTGGGAAATGAACATGGCGACACGAGTTCAAATCCTAGACCAAGCTAATTGCATTTCACATAGCACTAATACCCTTGGGAAAGGTATGAATCCAATTATTCTCCCTCCAGCTATGGGTAAATAGTAGGACGGACTGGGTTCTTCAGCCTTGGCGAGGCAACTAGTCAAGGAGAAGGAAAACTCTGAATTCAAACCTGTTAAACTCCGCTTAAAAATTGACCTTGTGTCATATCCTGCGCGAACGGAAGGGTTGGTAAATATGGATTCGTGGATTATATAATGCCAAAACCATCCTTGTAGAAGGATAGTAGCGATACTATTTATCTCATAGTTTGGGGGATAAAAAAAGTTCTTGCCTTTCCCAACGGTATTAGTCCAAAATGAATATAATTGCATGACTGGAGTTCGAATTCTCTTACAAGGATATCGCAGTCCAGCACGTTAGCCTCTACGCCACGGAGAAGCCCCAATTGCATTTGTATTCAAAGCAAAGAAATATCAGACATCAATTCTTCTCTTTAAAGCTGTTATAATCTTTTATAACATATAATTTCATACAATATGTACCTATAAAAGTGTGTTCAGCAAGTAATATGAAAGAGTATTCCTAACCTTTTGGTAAGTTTACATGATTATTTTTTAAATTCCTTGTGGGTTTGTTAAGCAGTATGTAAATCATTAAGAAAATAAGTATATACACTTCAAACAATGTATATACTCTTAAAATGTGTTTATAAACTTCAAACAGAAATGCAGTGGATTGGTCTGCAGATCACTCAGACGTGAACAGGTAGTAACTTTTAGGGTCTATGGGTGAAATAGAACTGTTTAATCATTTACTTTATTGAAAACAATTTAACTGCGTCTGAATAAAACTATTAATGTTAGATGCCAATACTTGAAACCCTTTAACTGTGTGCAAACAGATGTGCTCAGGTTCGTTTTAAAATAATGTTACCTACAAACTATTCGTTTACAAATCATGTATATTTAATATAAATCATATACATTTAATATGTATGTATAAACAGAATTTAGTATTGAATAACAACAAAGGGTTCATATACCGTAAAACACAGCCAACCACATTCCCATCTATAAATGTTCTGCAAACCACTTCATTATCAGATTCTTTTCTTGCGAACTCTTAAACAATCGTGCAATATTAATATCAGGGCCTCCGAGAGAAATTTTTAAAGATGGAACAAGACTATTTTCAAACACTCAAGAGAAGGCGTTGATAAAATTAAAGATTTGATTTTTAAAAATCAACCTTTAATCCTCAGTGAAATATCTTACATAGAGATTATAGCATAACATAAAATTTTAAAGCAGCCGCATACTTATAAATGAAAATGTGATACACACGAACGAAATGATTGCTACTTAAAGAGGTGAGTTGCGAGCAGTGTCTACGATTTTTATTCTTTGGTTTGATTTATTTGTTTAACGGTTTATAAACTCTTTATGGGTAATTTAATGCCGGAAATTAATTCATTTCTAAACGATTGGTTGTAATCATGACAATATTTTCAATGTTCGTTTGCATCATTTTATTTGTCTATTAAATCATTTGTTTGCACATAGTTATATGACATAAAATATTCTTTTCGATTAATTCACACACAATTATATGGTTACAAGTATTTCTTTCTAAAGCTAATTTTTTTTCACAATTATATGGTTTCAAGTAACTATTACTAAATAATAATAATAATAATAATAATAATAATAATAATAATAATTTAGTTAGTTAGTTAAGAAATTAATAGATTTTCTAAACAACACGATCAAGGCGGGGAAAAAACGAAGAAAGAAGCAAAAACACAAGTATCAAATCAATTTAAAAATACATGGGAACAAAAACCCTTACGTAGACGCTACGCATCATGAAGTTAAAATGTAGATATAGATTTAGTAAAAACTAATCGATGGCTGAAAAAGTACTGCACTGAAGGCTGAGCCAGAAAGGTTGATAATAGCTGCACTGAACCAGAGCTTGACTACCAGGAACTATCAAGAAAACATAAAAAAACCGGATCAAACCCAATATGTAAACTCTGCTTACAAAAAAATGAATCAATTAACAACTTGATGTCCGGTTGCCCAATTCTAACACAGAATATAAAGAAAGATAAAATAGGACATTATATTCATTTAAAAATAGACAAATACTTTGAAATATCGAAATCTGAAAAATAATTTAAACAACAACCAGAACCATTAACAGAAGTAAAAGGAGCCATTATTCACTGGGACTTTTCGATACAAACTGATAGAAAAATTAAGAGCAACATACCAGATGTAGAAGTTAACGACTATAAAAGAAAAACACGCCTTCTAATTAATATGTCAATGCCTACAGATAATAACATATCAGCCAAAGTGTATGATAAAATAAGTAAAACAAAGAAATGGAAAAAGAATTTTTTTTTAAATGTGGCTCTTAAAAACTACCACCGTACAAGTAATAGAAGGAGTCCTGAGTATAATAAAAAAAAGGACAAATAAACACATTACCAAGATATCTGGCAATCCCAGCCAGTATGAAATACAAAAAAAATTGCTCTTTGTAGTACAGCTCATCTCCTGAAGAGAGTACTATTAATATGATTGGAAAAGTAACACCCAAAAGAGGTCATAAAAAACATAAGTATATAAACTTCCCTCATACTAGGTCTTGGGAAAAATCCGGGAAGATTGTAAAAAACTCAAAGTAAAGCTGAAAATCAATAACAATAATAATAATAATAATCTGGAAACTTAAAGACACTTACTCTCACTCCAGTGGAAAACCATCAATTAACGCTGATGTGAAGAACTGTCAAAAGAGTAAAATAATAATAATTTGTTCGCAAACAGTTATATGATTTCATGTATTCCTCTCCAATACTAATATTTTCCAAATAGATCTATTTGACCCATAAAAAGGAACTTAATTGGCATTACCACAATCACACAGTGGAAGTGAGAGTAATGTTATCATAGGGGTTGCTCCCCATTCCCCAGAACTCCATACTCGGGATACTCCCTATTCTAAATCCCACTGATCGGACAGTTGATACCTTGTAATCGGTTCTCTTTTTTACATTACTCTTTTAACAGCCATAAAATTCTATAATTAATAGTATATTGAGATATTAAGATAAATATCTGATTGAATAATTGGAAAGAATTCAAAACATTTGTTAAGTTTATGTAACAGGTTTAAATTTACTTAGTACGTGGGTTATTTCTTCACTTTTTCATTCCTCTTCTTAAATCTTCTTTCACTACTTTCAACTCTTCTATCTCCAGCCATCTCCTCTCTTTAAGCTTCTTTTTCTCCTCGCTTGTTGAATATTCAAGATCTCTCTCTCTCTCTCTCTCTCTCTCTCTCTCTCCCTCCTCCTCCTTCTCTCTCTCTCTCTCTCTTAAATTTTATCAAGTCTTTTGGTTTCCAAAAAGCAGCTGTATATATCGTTTTTATAAATGAAAATGCGACATACACGAACGATAGATCGATTGTTGCAACTAGATCAAAGTATAAGGAGATTAAATGTGGCAAATCAGAGACAAGGACACTGACTAGCTTTACAGATGTTATGTAAATTACTTACGATGCTGTTTGTACATCTGTAAGACTATCCATGCTATCGTAGCTGAGTTGCTGTAACAGGTAGACCCACAATTCCCCGAAGTAGAAGGAGACGGGAATTACAGTTTCACTAGAGCTTCTTTATTATAGTTTCTGATGACCGCTGTCGTTCACAGTCACAAAAATGATGACTCGAATAAGGTGGTATAAAAAGCAATTTGAATAAGATGAACTCAAAAGTACTAATAAAAGTAAATCGCTGACAAAGCTTCAGATATATATGTTGAGTTAAACTGAGTCATAAATAATTTCCGTTTTATCAGGTGCGGAAGCAAAATTAGGAATATTCTATTATAATAAGAAATGACTCTATTATAAAACAAGATTAATTTCAACCTTAAGAAATAAACAACAAAATAAGAAGATAGACACAAAACAATAAATTTACTCAATATGGCCACCATTGTTTTCACTTATTGTATCAACACGCCTTCGGAACGATTTGCAGGCCTTCAAAATAAATTCTTCAGACATTTTATTCCATTCCTCCTCAATAGCAGTCTTAAGCAAACCAATATTTGGATAGGAAGTTGCATTTGTTTTGTTTTCTAAAACGTCCCAGACAGCATAATCAAGGCGGTTAAGATCTGGGCTTAAATCTAGTTTAGTTGCTGTCCTTAGTTTTCTCGTGGACTTTCAATTTATTAGCGTGCTTTCTTATTGATATTGTGGGGTCCTCCTTTATCGACGTAGCGAGAGCAGTTCAGAAGCCTTCTTTTCGATTTTTGTTCAACTCCCACTTTTCCTTAAAAATCTTTTTTCTGTAAAAAAAATTCTTAGCTTTGTATACGGTAGACAAAGAAATTTTGGCTAGGTTTCCGCGTTAAGCAAATTATAGATTCTTTGTCTTTTCTTTGCTTGCTCACTCAAATTAGGCTGAATTTAATAATAAAAAGGTGCTTTAATAATAGAGCAAATCGTAAAAATTTAGATTAATTGCGTTTCTTTTTTTTTTGTTTTGTTTTGTTTTTTTATTTTTTTCAAAAATTGGACTTATCAGACAAAAAAGATGTTCCATATTTTGCTTCCGCACCTTGTTGTAAAATATAAATAATTCACGCATAATTTATCATTAAATAAATTTCAACGAACAGTATATTCGCTATCATTGTGAATCATCTCTTGCCATCTATCATACAGCATTCTAATTCCTCTCGAGTAAAATTCAACTGGTTTCGAGTTCAAGCAGTTTTTCAACAAACTTTTTTATCTGATCTTCTTGAGAAAATTCTTGGTCCTTCAGAGAATTTAGTAGAAAACGAAAAGGATGGAAATTTCAGTCTTCATCATTGCATACGTAAAGGTGTTTTGATACATAAAGTTTTCTAGCTTCTGGTAATTTAATGTTACTTTTATGTAAAGAGACTCCCATTGTTCAGTGATTGTGCACATCCGCTATAGAACTATTTTAGATAAAGCCAATATATTAAAAGAATGACTTCTCATTTCTCCAAATAAAAGTAAAAATTTCTAGATTTAAGCCAACATTAAACAGAGCCCAATTGCACACATACACACATATACATACATACGTACACCAACTTCTATAAACATATTTATGAATGAGGTAAAAAGCATTTTCATAGACATTAAACCTACCCAGTTCCCTTGAAAATATATGTGTATGTATGCATAAGTGAACATACATATATACATGTTCAGGATACATGCACAGATACAAAATTACATAGACCAGATATAAAAAGAAAAAGAATGAACAAAAAAGACGAAGATCCACACGGCAATCTTAAAGATATGATTATATGTATACATGTGCACACACACACACACACACACACACACTCATACGCATACACACACACACACAATACATACTTATATACTCACAAAAATATCTACATAGACTAAAGGTTTCACGGACAATTAACTCCAATGCGACATTCACAGATAAAACCTGGAACTAAGCTAAATTAAAACAACTTGTCAAAACAATAAAAAGAAGCAGCCAAAACTGTAAATTCAAATTGCCACTGGAACTAACCACTGAAATTTCTACCTGAAGAAGTCGTAAAAGTCCGTAACATGTGTAGCGCATGAAATAATAAAACCTAAATACAAAATTTGAAATCATTAGCAGATAGATACATAGATGGATAGATACAAATTCACACGCACACACACACAAATCACTTAATTTTTTTCTTCTCCTCTATTCCTTTTACTCTTGCCCTATCGGCGAGAGTATCCTCTGCGGAGGGGTAAGACTCCCTCACCAAGGAGTATCCTGGCATCATACTAAACTACTTCCAGTGGTAAGGATCCAGTTCCATAGATGTGACCCTAACACTCCGGATCAGAGTGAACCTGGGAGTTATGGCAATGAAAAGTTACTTCACATTTCCTAAAGCTCCAAGACTGGAACCTCATCACCAAATACAGTTTAGTGTCGTATTTAGGACACTCTTTGGAGGGAGTTACCCCTCTGCGGTCATGCAGTCGGCGTATTCTGCAGCTCCAGCTGACTGGATTGGTGATAGATAGGAATACTTGGAACTATATAAATGTGTGCAAATAAATTATTATGAAAAAGAATACTTACTTTGAATTAAATAGTTGTATAAATTATAAGTATTCGATTTAAATACTTGATACTATATAACTGTTCAAACAAGTTATTAGAATCAAATAAAAAAATTCGAATAAAAATATTAACACTGGAACATTGAAAACATAGATAGTGAATGATTGGAATAAAAGATTTTAAAATGAATCAAATTTCAGTATTAAATAACCCAAAAGGATTTGATATACTGTTAAACAAAAGAGCCAAACCAAACTATCCTCTCTTTCTCTCTCTCTCTCTCTCTCTCTCTCTCTCTCTCTCTCTCTCTCTCCTACTTTATTTATATATACACCAACTAGCTTAAACATATTTTAAACGTTTCTATTTTACATCTTCATTACAAAAATCAAGTGAAAAACAAAACTATTAGTTTTGATTTCATAATAATCGCATTTAATAATAAAAACATATGATATGATCACAGACACCAAATGGGCGTTTAGATTAATTCAATTTTAACTTCACTTAAATATCGTGGGAAAATACTGGATTAAAAAAATAAAGAAATGTTTTATTTTGTTTTTGTTTTTTTTAAAGAAATGTTCTTCTTAGCAGTGTCTATAAAGTCACTTGAGATATTGAGATCGGTAAAGATAGACAGAGTTGCCACTAAAAATGCCAGACTCCCAAATCTCGCCAATTCTTCTTTATCCAAACTGTCATCAATGAATCCTTTCTAAGCCGCGCTGTCACAGCTGGCCTGGAACGCGACGGGAACTCTATTTAATTGGCCTGCCACCATTCTCGCATTAAAATCTCTTCCTTCTAAACAAACATATTCAGATTGGCAAAGCAAAGAAAACGTAATTTTTTTCTTTAGTCATTTAAATTAAAGAATAAAATAATTTTTAAAATCTTGATTTAAAAAAATAACGGCAGGATATTTTTAAAAAAATCTCCCGTTGATGTCATAGGCGGTGTCATTGATTGATTAACGTTTTCCAACTGTTAAAAATATGGATTAATACAAAACTATTCATATTTCCCAGGCCACTGATGTCCTGAAATATTAATAGACTAAAAAAAAAAAGTGTAATGAGATAACCCGTAAACCCGTTGTAACAACGGTCCATAATCATATCAATGCTTCTGTTTCGGAAGGATTCTAATTACGCTTACCATTATACCAAATATTTGGATAAAAATATTCAGTGTTACACAGACCTCCAAATAAATAATTATTCAGTTGCAAAATGGATTAGAAGGTAGCTTCTTTAGAGGATTTGAATGTATTTCTACAATCAAAATCACACTATGGGGTGCTATTTTGTTCGGTTACTGATTTATATATATATATATATATATATATAATTTGTTATATCTACAAATAAAGCATGCTCAATATCGTTGATAGAGCATACGTAGTTCTATGAGTAATCATGGTCTGATAGCCGCATAAACGAAAAACTGAGTCACCAAGTGCCATTAGCTCCACGTCAAAGGAACATTTATTATATTAAAAAATAAAGCTCTGTGGAGATAAAAACTGAGGGATATATTCCACAATCATTATAATTTCATTTCAGAGTCAAAATAAATAAAAGGAAATTAAAAGTTTCTCACTTTTATTTTTCAAAAAGTACTTACCTCTTTAAAATATCAAATGACTTTTAAACATGAAACCACCCCATCCCCAAGGCCTTGAATATGGCAACTGTCTCCAGTCGTGAAGGTTAAGACACCACCCAAAGAGGCTTCTTGGACAAAACGCTAAACTGAATTCTTGTGTTGGGGTTCCAGTCCTGGAGCTTTGAGAAATGTTGAGAAACCTTTCATCGTTATTACACCCACATCTACACTCACCTGGAACGTTAGGGTCCCATCAATGAATCAAATAGATCAGTTCGAAAATTATTGATTGGTAGGAATTCTTGAAACTATAATTAGATACAAATAATGATAATAATCAAAATGAAATACTTGATGCCATATAACTATAAGCAAACAGATTATTATTGTGATTAAGTAGGAATATTTTCTTAAAACTATTTGTATTGAATATGAATACTTGAAACTATTTAACGATGTGCAAACATTGATATTAAAAAGATCAAATACGTTTTAACTGCATGCAAATTATTTGTGTTTAGAAAAGATAATTGAAGCTATATTTTTGTTTGAAAGGATTTTTAGTTATTTGAGACCATATAACTGTCTGCAAACAAATGATTATTATTAACTCGAAATAGTCGCTTCAGACCATGTGATTGCATATAAATTATTTGTATTAGATAGGAATATTTGGAACAATACAAGTACTGTTGGTGACCTTAGTCAAGGGTGACTCGAAGGCTCCCTTTTCAATAGCTACTACACCGAAGTGTAGGAGGGCGCTCCTCCTTTCCATGGATTGCTCCACTTTACTCCTGATCCTTACCTTATAATGCTGTGTGCTAAGTAAGGTGGCATCAAGTACCATTTTTGAGTCTTTGGTATGACTCGACCTGAGATTGAACCCTGGTGTCCTGGAGCATTAGCGAGCACTATACTCTTGAGGCCAATAGCCCGGTGGAACAATTGCCCAGTGCCGATTGTTCGTATTAGATATGAAAATATTTTATATCTTATAACTGGTTTGGTTTGGTTTGGTGGGTTTTATGGCATATCAACCTTTGTAGGTTATTTAACGCCAAATCCATTTTTATTTAACTAATCAGTTTTATTTCAAACAATTCAGTTTAGCATGAGTACACAGCTTGTCAAAAACATTTCTATTTCAAACAATTCAGTTTATTCAAGCAGTAATATAACAATTCCGTTTAGTATAAGTAAAGTTTCAATGTAAAAAAACAGTTCTATTTCAAATAATTCAGTTTAGCATAAGAAACAGTTGTTTGGCATAAATATGCAGGCAGCATAAATCATTCCATTTACTTTTCCTCATTTGTTTGCACACTGTTAAATTATTACAAGAGTTTATATGTAACAATAAGAATTTAACAGTCATTCGTTAGCACAGATTCGAATAAATATGCATTATATCTAAGAGATTAATAGTTCAAAAAACTGACTGACCTCATAGGTTTGCCAACAGTTAAGTGGTTTCAAGTATTGGAGTTTTTGATTATTTCTTCAAGATTAAGGCTGGCAACTACGCGGTCTGTGTCGCTATCCATACTCTCTATACTATACGTCCTTTGTAGGGGTTTTGCTGGTTGTTGAGAATTGGATGGTTTGGTTGTTATAGGCGACTTTGTTGTTGAGGGTATTTTGAATGTACTTCCTGGTCTTTCCTTATTCACTTTGGTGTTCATTTGTATTTTCGTAGTTTGACTAATGGGGAGTTGTGATTTTTGTTTCAGTTGTTCAGGTCTTATGGGAGACAGGTTTTTTAGTCTATCTTTAATGCTTTTTGGTGGACGGATTGGTGATTTATGTAACGGCTGTTTTGATGGAGATTTTGCACTTTTAGGAGTAGTTCGTGTTGGAGTGATAGATCCTACGTGTGTTTTTGTTTGAACTACAACATTGGATCTCTCCCCATTCGCAACTTGTTGCTGATCTGGTGTTTGGTAAAATTCATCGGAATGTAGTTTTTTCAGGTACTCCTGAAACTTTGGCCAATCATTGGCTTCCAGCTTGAGCAATTTCTCCACAAGTGTTCTATATTTGCTGTCGTCGTTGGTTCTATCCGCCTTCCGTGCAACGGGGGTGTAGCTGCTTTCTCCCATATAGTTCCCTATAATTCTCCTAGCTTCCAGAAAGGAAACATTCCTCTTGTGTTTGACCTCAATAATTTCTTTTTCTTTTTGGTAAACAGTACAAGATCTTGCGTAAGCCGGATGATCTAGTTGGCAGTTTGCACATCGAGTTTCTTTTAAACAATCTTCCTCTGCATAGTCCGGGTCCTTTTCACCGCATTTGGAACATGTCTGTCGTTCTCTACAGGCTTCCCTGTGGTGTCCAAATTTCTGACATTTGAAGCCCCTCAGGGGAGCTGGGACATACTGCTCAACTCTCTCAAGACAATAGCCGATCTTCACATCTTTTGGAGTTTGGGGCTTATTAAATGTTAGGATGTAAGTGTTGGTTTGGATTCGTTCTTCACCTTTTTTAATGGATATTCTCTTTATATTTGTAACTCCCTGTTTTCCCAGGGCTGATGCTATCTCATCTTCCGTAGCAAATGCCAACTCTCTACTCCTGATAACTCCCTTGGAAGTGTTCAGTTTCTCATGCGGATACGCTCTGCATTTGGTTGTATGAAACGTTTTTATCTTTAATATGTTTTCTGCCTGTTTCCGGCTGTCTACCTCGACAAGCAAGTTACCATTCCTTGTTTTCTTAACATTTTTCGGACTAGTTGTTGTAGATATCACTTTTTCTATAAGAAAAGGTTAGAGTTTGGCTAGGCATACCTCCTCCAAAGATTCAATAACAATGAATCTGGGGAAGTCTGTTGTTTCATTCTCCGAGTCTGATTCTGAAAGGTTCCGATTAGTTTTAAGTTTTTTATTTGCACCAATTGCTTGGGGTTTTTGTGTTGAAAAATCCATATATTCATTGTTTGGGTTTCATTGACTATGCTCCCCACCCACCACGGACCCCCATTATTAAGTTCCTGGGTTTTGGTTCCCAAGATGACTACTCACCCAGGGACAGAAAGGTTATAGGTCTTTCTTCAGCATGATTGACCCTACAGCCATCGTCCTCATTCAGATTTTAAAGTAATCTGATAGAGGGCTGACATGACCAGCCGATTGATCGCATCGGGCCCCTCCGACCTCCTGTCTAGCCCAAGTAAGGGCCAAAGTGGAGTGTTGCAAGTCACGGACCGCTCAGCCATCAGGATCCCGTCCTCACACATCATGGGTCGCCACCCACGGCCAACAGGTAGCCCCATTGGGGGGTGGGTCTTACCCCTCTACAGAGATGCAGTCGGCGTATTCTACAGCCCCAGCCGACAGAGCGGATCTTATAATAGTATACATAAAACGTAACTATAATGTAAATGATCAATTGGCAAATAATAATTTTGTGTGATCTTCGTTTGAGCCCAGTGTCATTTTTTTTATTCTTCAAATTATCGATATAATGGAACTAACGATGAAATGCTAATTATAATCCTTTTCGCTCTGTTGCCAGAGCTTAGAATATCCTGACTATATCCCTTGAAGATGGGTAAGAATTCCTCTAAAAAGTTTGACATTAAACTGCATCTGGTGGTGTGGCTTTAATTTTGAAGGTCTGGGTAGTTTGGAGGACCTCTTCATTATTATCATTCACGAGTCTTCTCTTACACAATTAGGGTTCAATCTATGATTTAAATACATCTGGACAAAATTATTCATATTCGATTGGAACGTGTTCGAAAAACTCTTAACGTCTCCATAAAACCTTTAAATGTGAATAAATAATGAACGTGGTTACCAGACGATCAGTTTATCGTTATGCGGTCATCAGACCAAGTTACGCCATATATTTTATAACACCGATAATCAGTATTCTTTATTTGAAAATATGAAATGAAATCAATCAATAAATCAATCAACCAAAGTGAGTTATAAAGTGTTACTGAAATTTGTTGAGCCATGGTGATGGTTTTAATCCAAAAGAAGTTTTTTTTTGTCGGTTATATGAAAGTGTAGAGCTCTCTAAAAATAAACACACTGTTATAATTGTGTCCAATTCTTAAAAAATGTACAATTCAAAAAAATCCGGCAGAACATTAAAAATATATTTATGATTACAATTGGAAATATATTTTTGATAACAATTAAGCATTGACAAATGAACAAATGACAAATGAACAATTATTCGATATTAAACTACACATAAAGAGTTGATATGCCGTTAAATAAATACACCTAAACCAAACCTAAATAAAAAGAATATTTTGCAACGAAATTACGGCACATAATCTTAACCTTCTAGGTCACAGTATGCCCGTGAGGCTTTTTTTTGTTTTTGATTGGGAGCTATTGTGAGATATGATAAAAAGTAGTATACGACACCAATTCACCACTATTACAGCCCTGCTAAAGGTCATATAAGAAAATTTAGGTTACCCCCCGAGAAAAATATTACTAATAACTGCGTATCCAACATCTACAACGGTTGCAGCTGAGGATTTGTTTTTAAATAATTGAAATCATCAGCCTTGTCAAGATAAAACATGAACTCAAGGTAGACGTTTGGTCTGAAGAAAGACCATATATATATATATATATATATATATATATATATCGCCGAATGCTATAATTGGCCAAGAACCAAAAATAGAAAATTGGAAAAATTAAGAAAATACATATGGTAGCATCAAACGATAATCTTAATAAGTTCAGACTGGAAATTAACGCCATGTGAGAATCTGTATTTTATGCTCACATGCATATAACTTCATCAGAGAAAAAATAGAAAATGCATCTAGGAGACATAATCTGAAAAAATAGCAAACCGCCAACGACAACCCACTGATTTAGACGGCTAACAAAAGAGAAAAAAAACAACATCGAATCTATACAGAAAAAAGAAAAAACTCTCTTAAGCAAATGTTAGTTTGTTTTGGTTTGGTTTGGTTTTATGGCACATCAACCATTGTAGGTTATTTAATGTCAAATCAATTTATATACATATAAATATTTCTATTTCAAACAATTCAGTTTAGCATGAGTACAGTTTTTTCTGTTCATGCACAGTTAAATGTGAAAACTGTTCTATTTCAAACAATTCAGTTTAGCATATGTACACAGCTTATTTCTATTTTACCCATAGGTGCTACCACTCAGGAGCAGAGTGGAACTGGGAGCCATGGCAATAATGGGGTACTGCGCAATCCCCAAAGCTCCAGCATTACTGGGATTGTTTAGTGTTATATCCCGGACACTCGTTGGGAGAGTCTTACCCCCCTCTAGAGGTGCAGTCAGTGTATTATGCAGTCCCAGCTGACTGGGCTACTTAAATTAGCTAATATTGGCGACCATTGAAAAACTAAAGTAAATAAAAGAAAAAATCAAATAGACAATACATTAAAGACTTCTATTGCAAGACATCCAAAATAGACACCAATAAAATAGGGAAGTTTCATTTAGGATTAAAAACAAACAAGGGGAGGCCCAGTAACAGTAGCATTGTAGAAAATGATATCGGCGACCCAAT
>OY757906.1:75185480-75365480 GCA_963585895.1 Sepioteuthis lessoniana | reverse complement strand
CACTGATATCTATATATTCGTGAATTCAAAAACAGCGTGGCCAAAACGTTATCTTAGAAATTTAAGACTACTAAAAACATAAATCTTTTGTTATTAAGTATATAACTGAAAACATGCAGTATTTAATAATAGGTAAGACTATATATATATATATATATATATATATATATATATATATATATATATATATATATATATATAATGTAATACAAAATCTGAATGCACAGAGCTAAAATGCTGACGTAAAAATGTATGAGAGCCCAAGACTTAAAATTAAAGTTGTTCGTAATATTCAGAAAAAAATGAGTAATTTGCCTTGTATACCAACCTGATGAATACTACCAAATAAATCTTTATCAGCTGTAATAGCTCATTGGCCTAGCTGTTAGAGTGTTCGCCAATGGCCCGGGAGACCAGGGTTCAATCCCAGGTCGAGTCATACCAAAGACTAAAAAAAATGGCACTTGATGCCTCCTTGCTTAACACTCAGCATTATAAGGTATGGATCAAGGGTAAAGTGGAGCAACCCAGGGAAGGAGTAGCGCCCTCCCATACACCATGATGTAGTAGCTATCGAAAAGGGAGCCTTCGGGTCACCCTCGACTATGGTCGCCAACTTTACTTACTTATATATATATATATATATATATATATATATGTGTGTGTGTGTGTGTGTGTGTGAGTGTGTGTCTTTTCCCACCCTACTGCACGAGCCAGATGTGACACAAGGTCTATTTTTAGGATTTGAATTCAGAGTTTTCATTTTCTTACACCGGTTGAGATACCAAGGCTAAAGAGCCCAGTCTGCTCTACTATTTTACCCATAGTTAAAGGGAGAATTGTATGATTCCTAACTTTCCCATAACTATTAGTACAGTGTCAAATGCCTCATCCAGGGTTTATATATATATATATATATATATATATATATATATATATATATATATATATATAGCATGAATGCTTATCTGCGACCAAAGGTTTCATACCGTCTTATTACGACAATCACCGAACAAAGAAATATATTTGTAAAGTCGAATATATATATATATATATATATATATATATATATATATATATATACCCCTGGACTAAAATATAAGACTACCCTCAAAAATTAAGAAAAAGATATTGTTTATAATTTTTAAATTATGAAAATCTGATGAATACTACCAAATGAAACTTTATCAGCTGTAATAGCTTATGTTTTACTTAACACACACACACACACACACACACACATATATATATATATATATATATATATATATATATATTCATATATATATATATATATATGTGTGTGTGTGTGTGTGTGTGTGTGTGTTTCAGTAACATAGCTTTCCGCTTAAAATATGGTTAGAGGTCCGCCATTCGATGACGTCGTTTCTTTTTTCATAAGAAACTTCAAAACCTTAACTTTTTTTTCTTTTTCCTTTTTTAATTATATCTTCTTTTTTTTTTTTTTAGCGTAGCTCTATTTCAAACTGTTTGACCGTCTATTGAAAACAGACGTGCAAACACATTTTTTTAATTACTGATTAGGTTTGCGTTAGTTCTAAAAGTCGGAGATAGAAAATAATTATATAGTTATTGCTTAGTTAATAATATAGACGAAAAACAAATATATTTAAGTCAATAAATCCTAGAAGTATCACTGACTTAAATGTGAAATATTTCTTTATAAACCCCCGTGATTTTTTCCCCTGAACAAGAAAATATTATTGTCAAATCTTTTATGCGGAGTTATAATTGTTTGTAGCCGCTCGATGTAAAATTTAATTGATAATAAAGATTATGAAAAGGAGATTGTTAGGAAAACGAAATAGGTAGAAGTGATTTTTTTTTTTTAATTTCTGTTAGTTTCCCTGAGTCTTGACTTCTTAGTCGGCGTTGATGGAACTTTAGTTAGTAAATAACTTACCAATTTCAGTTAAGTCAAATACATAAACAGATGAGGAGGAATACAGTACAGGCAGGATGTGACACAACGTCAATTTTAAGTGGAGTAAAGCTGGTTTGAATTCAACGTTTCCTTTCTGACTGCTTTTCAAAGGCGAAAAAAAAAAACCTGCCCTGCTATTTGCGCATGGTTTAGTGTAGAGAGAACAGATGGACTCCTGCATTAGTGCGAAGTGAAAAGCAAACAGTTTCGACCAGTATTTGAACTCGGGTCACCGAGAATATGTTACGTATTTACCCTTTAAAATCCGATGAAACTTCGCTTAATATCTGGAATATTCTCTTTTCAATGTGTCGGGAGATTTTGAATATTTTTAATTTTTCAATAGCGTTTCTAAATTTCGGTCCTAAGTCATTTGTTCATGACGTAGCAAATTGTGGAGTCTATTAACAGTCGTATACAATTTTGAGAAATCTAATGTTAAATCGTTATAAAAGGACAACAAATATTCAAAATGTCTCTACACACTGGCACCTCGAGTGGCATAATGGTTAACAAGCTGGCCTAACAAACCTTCACGAGTAAGTTCGATTCTCACTGTGTGCCGAATTCTTACGGCCTTGTGCCACATCTAAGCAAAACCTTAGAAAATTACTACACACGAGACCAGGGGTTCTCAAAGAGTTTCATATAGATTCTTGGGAAGGGATAACATTTTGGCACAGTGAATAGAAGCACAAAGGTTCAGAGGGCGTGAACTTACAAGTTTTGCATTTATAAATCCCTTTATGACAGAGCAAAAATCTCTGAATTTTGTTGACTAGTTGCCACATATCGTACACCTGTCAGAATGCTTGATCGGGTGTGATAGTCACAAGTGATGTGTTGTTCACATACAACCCGTTAAAAGCATCCGGGTCATTTAATTGAACAAACGATCCGGCTCTGACCGAAAAAAAAAGGATCTTTTCAGTATCGTAAAAGACGCCATTAATCAAAGTTCTACAAAAGAAAACATTTAAAAACAATTTCCTTTTAAACGAATAATTTTATAAAAATAAGGAATTCTAAAATATCTCTTATTATAATAGTTTGTAAAATGTCTTTTGAAAAAATATTATTCAATAATAAGAAAATATATATTTAAAAAGGAAAAATTTATGGAAAAAAATTCTATTTCTAATTCTTATCCCTGGTAACAGATATTTACCAGGTAAAATTAAAATCAAATTATTAACGAAAAATCTCACTCTGACCAAAGAGATCCGGATCTTTTCTGGTTATGTCTGTTTCAGTATCGGCATATGCTAGAGTGGGAGTTTTATGATTCAAAATTTCATTTATAATCATTTTTTTGGTATGTTGAATGAATTCTAATCTTGAAATGGAAAACATCTTTAAAAATCAACCCTTTTTATCATAGTATTCAGTGTGACAAAAAATATCAGCAATATTCAATTAATTTGGTGAGAGGGGATGAATGGAAATTAAATTTGGTCTCGAGGTGGGAATCAAGTAAAAAGTTTAATAGATAAAAACATCACAGATATCAAAATTGAATTTTCACTAGATTTTAACACCTAAATACCAGGTGGACCATTGTAAGTTGCTCACCTACTTCCTCCCCTCCCCCTGGTAATACCTGCTCACCAGGAGTGAGTTTATCTTTTGGTGTCTGAGACGCCTCAAAAGATGAACACCGAGGAGATCAGGCATTTTGTGACGGCCACATATGAGTCTCAATTTATGTGTGGTATCCACTATAAAATGACTTCATGTCAAAAATAACTAGAGAAGTCCGATAAATCCATACCAGAGATCCTTATTTTTACATTGCTATAACTCAAAATCAATTATATAATTTCATTTATAAAACTTAATTACAAATAATATCATTAGTATCATTTCAATATTGCAAAGGTCTTAGAAGTTGTTAAATAACAAATAATAAATAACAAATAACATTTTTCAGCTATTTGTCGACTAGAAACACAAGGTGTATGTATTTACCCAACCCCTCCGCTACAACAAAGTCAGTTTTTAAGTAGAGTACTACAAGTTGGAATTCGGAGTTTTCCTTCTCCTAGACTGATCGCCTTATCAAAGATGGGGAGAAGAGATGGAATCATGCTTTTCTCAAGGGCAATAGCGCGAAGTAAAATACAAATAGTTTCGTTCAGAATTTGAACAAGGTTTGCAGCTCCTGAAGGATGTAGAGGCCTTCGAGCAGTGGGTGCCCTGGGTTCTATAGTTTGAAAAATATGACATTGTAACAATACCCTTTAAAGTTGCTAAAAATGGTGGAAAATGGCCGGTGAGAAAATTTTTGACAATTTTTTCTAAAAAACTTAACAAAACTTGAAATCTTGCAAAACTAGAAAAAAATCAATAAAAAAAATATTAAAACGAAACTTGTTGTCCAGTCGGCTGGGGCTGTAGAATACCCCGACTGCACCTCCGCAGAGACGTAAGACTCATCACCAACGCGTGTCCGGGATATGACACTAAACAATCTGATGGTGAGGTTCCAGTAATGCTGGGCTGGAGCTTTGAGGAATGCGAAGCGCCACTTCATTGCTATCGCTTCCAGGTCAACTCGGGCCTGTAATAGTAGCCCCTGATAGGACCCTATCTATTAGTAAAATAGAACTAAACTACGTACTTATGCTAAACTGAATAATTTAAAATAGAACTGTTTTGACATCTGACTACGTGTGAACATAAACTAGACTTATACTAAACCGAATTGTTTAAATTAGAACTGTTCGACTCAACAGAATAGTTTTAATTAGAAATGTTTTTGACAATTAAACTATGTACTTACATTTAAACTGTGTACATATGCTAAACTGAATTGTTTGAAACAGAACTGATTATTTGTGTAAAACGGATTTGGCATAAAATAACCTACAAAGGTTGATGTACCATAAAACCCAAACAACCAACCAACCAAAAAGAAACTTGTTTATATTTACTGACCGAACATGAAAAAGATTTATAAAAAAAAATTATACCCTAAGGTTAGGGAATCGTGCTTATTGTACGTTCATATCTACATTTCTTGTGTAGTTGGTTCTTAAGTCATTTTTTCACACGGTTCTATCGAATACGAATAATTTTCAAACAGATGTATTTGACGCATGGTTTGAACCCTAAAAAGTATTATCACTCGCGCTCAGAGTGGACCTGGAAGTAATGGCAATGATGGGGTACTCTACACTCTCTAGATCTCCAGAACATGAGTCTTACCATAAAATGGAGTGTATTGTCATTCCCAGGACACCCCGTTATTTTTATTTTCTTAATTTTTTTTTTTTTTTGGCAGGGAGATGGGAGGAACTTTCTTCAAATGATCCTATCAGAGTATTCTAAGCTTCATTGATAGGACTGCAAAGAAAAACTGATGGATAAATAGACCTTATTCAGATATTTGATTTTATATATGCATCAGTACAAGACTTCCAAAAGAGCACAAGATTGTAGAAGACGTTGGTTGGTTGGTTGGTCGGTTGGTTTTTTATGTCAAATCAACTCCGGTAGGTTATTTAATGCCAAATCATGTTCATACACATACAATAATGTTTATGCTTTGCAAACGTATATTTTGAAGATAACATTTTTAAACGAGCAAGAGTTCATTTGTTTGCACACAGCTAAATAATCTCAAGTATTTCTATCTAACACGAATAATTCTTTTTACTATTAATCATTTGTTTGCACACAGTTAGATGGTTTCAAGAATTGCTATTCAACACTGACAATCTAATTCAACATCTGTCATTTGTTTGCACACAGATAGATGGATATACATATATTATATGTGAGTGAATAGTTTTAAGTAAATTTATTTTTGAAAAAGTAACGCTAATTTGTTTACACATAGTTGGAAATCATTGTGAAATGGTTTCAAATATTGTTATTCAACGCTAATAATTCTATTCAACATTACTCATTCATTTGTACACAATTAAATGATTCCAACTATTGCTATGCAACACTAACAATTCAATTTGATATCAGTCATTTGTTTGCACACAGTTAAATAGTCAAACATTTCTACGGGACTCTATAAGGTACTACTACTCAGTGTGGACCCGGGAATAATGGTAACGAAGGGACCCTCATCATGTGATGGTTTAGCATCATATCCAAAACACTCTTCGGTAGAGGGGTCTCATACCCCTCCGCGAAGATGCACCCCCAGCCAACTGTGCTATATATAAGACGTGTCACATACAGTCAATATGTAAGTCACTATATAACAGCCGAAGAGAGAGGGGAAAGAGCGTCTATATGTGACGGAACGTTAGCATCATTTCTCGCCTCACCTTGCTAATTAGCTGACATCGTGGCATGCTAGTCGACAGTTCTTCCACCCATGACAATCACCCACAGCCCTTACTCGACTGCCATAGCTCGACTTGTTGCTTTTAAATAAATAAGTAAACAGACTCGTCCACGTACGTAAACATCCCGTCAAACAGTGTCAGTAACAGAGGATGAGAGACTGCAAAAAATGTTATAAACAAAAATGCAACAAAAAATAAATAAAATAAATAAATAGAAAATAAATTCGAGAACGTGTATACATTCATTTCACACACACACACACACACACACTCACACACGCACGCACACACACACACACACTCTCTCTCTCTCTCTCTCTCTCTCTCTCTCTCTCTCTCTCTCTTCACTTTGTGTGTGTATGTGTGTGTGTGTGTGTGTGTGTGTGTGTGTGTTTTCAAAAATGCCACATGTGTAATTATGAAGCTTTCAAGATAATATGTCAGATACCAATAGATGGCTTTCCATACTGATGGCTTTCCACCTCGCTCCATTGAGTTTAGATGAGGCATAAACTTAGTAAGTATTTTCTTGTTATTATTCATCTTGTCCTTGACGTCCCTTAGCGATGAAATATAAATAATTTTTTTTTTTATTTTAAATAAGGACAAAGCTGCGCATGACTGCGATAATTAATTTGCCGAAATAAGTTTCAATGAAAAGTGTCATCAAAACACATATTCTTCACATACATAAACACCCTGTCGATGGGGCTTAGGATACGCTAAAGGGGGTCATGAGTGTGACTCTAAACTGCATCTCATAGTCGAGTATGCAGTACTTTCTCATTGTCGTTACTCCCAGATCCACTCGAAGTGTTAATACCTGTCAGTGTCCAATCTATTGTTTAAAAAGATCTGTTCAAAAAAATGATTCATATTCGGTTGGACTGTGTGCCAAAAAAAAACTCTTAAGAACCAACCACATTAAAAATGTAAATATGAACATAGATTGAACACGATTCCCTAATCTCTAAGCATCAAATAACCCAAGACAGGTTGACATACCGTTGATATCAATCAGTCAATCTCGTATTGGTATCCAAGGGTAGGTAATTAAAAGTGCCTAAGAAAAAAAAAAAACTTAGTGTCTCAAATAGCAAAAACATCATTTTTCAAGTGGCCTCAAATGAGTCAATGTGTTATAACTGAAACGTTTTAACAGTTCGAATCATTGCTGTTCAGTTTATTTGTCCAATAGATATTATTATTATAACAGTACTCAGTTACACAAGAAATAAACACTTCTATATTTTACAGATATAAAATTTTAAAAATATGTCTGATTAAGATTGTTCATCTCTGTATGGAATTGATGATGAGGTGGAATTGATTAAGAAGCTAATAAAACTTTTTTACCAAAAGGACCCAGATTACTCCCAGTTCACCTTTACATGTATCTGTACCGGCACAATAACAAACTTGTTTTTAACATGCTAATATACACAAAGCTTATAAACATGTAAACTTTCCAAATAGGCAGAGAGGGATACGTACACATAATTATTCTTTCTGCGCTCGGGTTGTAGGAAATGGGTGCAGCAACTCGAATTCTAAACCTGGACGAGGCTGTTTTAATTTCACTTAGCGCTAATACCCTTGAAAAAGTTATGAATCCAACAAGTCTCTCTCCAACTGTGGTTAAATAGTTGGGCAGACTAAGTTCTTTGGCTTTGGTATAGCAACTGGTTTAGGAGAAGGAAAACTCTGTTAAAACCTCACTTGAAGACTTGACTTTGCCTCATATCCTGCTTGTGCAGAGTGGTTGGTAAATACACACACACACACACACACACACACACACACACACATATATATATATATATACATAAATAAAAAGGTAGGTCATTTGGGAGGTAAATCGGCGTATATACATGCATCTATATTATAATGATTCGATTTTTGTATGTGTGTGTTTACCAATCCCTCCGTACGAGCAGGCTGTGACACAAGGTCAATTTTTAAGACAACTTTAGAGGGTTTGAATTCAAAATTTTCCTTCTCCTACACTGGTTGCCAAACTAAGATTAAAGAACTCAGTCTGTCCTACTATTTGCCCATAGCTGAATGGGGAATAGCTGAATTTATACCTTTCCAAGGGTATTAGCTCCATATGAAATGCAAACAGCTTTGTACATGATTTGAACTCAATCACAGTATCCATTCCGAACGCCGGTAATCATTACACTACGGCCACCTTGATATTTATATGTACGTTTGTGAAACCCTGCGAAATTGATGCACTATATATATTTATATATATTAAGGCAATAGCTATAAAATAACAATAAATAAAATAACAATAAATAAAACAATGTTTAACCTTTTTTATAGTAACTAATTGCAATGAAAGTGGTCTATAATTACGCTTACCTTGATCATTATAATTTCTCAAACGAGTATATCACATTTACTTCCCACTATCGATTTATATGCAATAAATATTTGCAGTCGACATCAGCTATAATGACCGAGGTGGCCTTTAAGTGAGTATAATTAAAGACTTCTGCATTTGTAATTTTTTTAAAATAGATTGTTTGCTGCATTGGCTTGCTTGTTCGGATATTAGTGAATAAATATAAGGGACGTATCTATTGGTTGGGTTTTATGGTATATCAACCCTTGGAGAATATTTGATGCCAAATTCTCTTTATACATATCTTAGTATTAGTAAGAAATAGTTTGTAGTTATCATGTATAAACGAGTCAGAGATCATGTGTTTGCACCCAGTTAAATGGTTTCAAGTATTGCAATTTATGATAAACAATTTATTTTAACAGTCATTTGTTTAAATGATTAAAAAGCTCTATTTGACCTATTATTGGGACTCAAACATGGACTAACACTACGCGTCAGAGTGGACCTGGGAGTAATAGCAGTTAAGGTGTACACCATATTCCCCAAAACTCCTGGATGAGACTCACCATCAGATGGTTCAGTGTCATATCCAGAGCACACGTTTGGTGTGGGGTAGTTCTTACCCCTCAGCAGAGATGCAGTCGGTGTATTCCACAGCCCAAGCTGACTGGGCTGCAGACGTAACTGTGTATGTTAGTGAATGTATATATAAGAATTATCAGAAAAGGTGCTGTGCGTGTGCGTGTGTGTGTGTGTGTGTGTGTGTGTGTGTGTGTGTGTGTGTGCGCGTGCGCGCGCGCACGCAAACCACATATATGCTAGCATTGATTTGAGCTTATGGATGGGTGTGTATGCATTTAGACATCTAAGTACGTAAGATTTGTTATAGTAAGAATATATGTATACATAGAAATAACACAAAACGGTCGAAATGAGTAAAAAAGGATGTTGAAATAGTGGAAAAGAGAGGAAGACATGAATGCAAAATCTGTCGTATGTCGAGAGTTTTTTTTTTGTTGTTGTTTTTTCGTTTTTTAGTGATGTGTATGTGTAACTGTTACTCTGTGTCAGAAAAAGCAATGAACTAGGTCGACTCAATAGATTTTTTAAAGAGGTAAAAAACAGAAAGAGTGAAGGTGTGTGTGTGTGAGAGAGAGAGAGAGAGAGAGAGAAACGATTAATAAGAGACTAAGAGAGAGAAGGACAACGACTTGCTAGTGAAAGGAACCTCTAGAGTCAAAATATAAGTAACGAGGAATTTTTGACAGCCCACCTGGTGGCCACGAGTGGCACTACTCGAAGCACAATGTGTAAACTGTTCCAACCTGATTCAAAATAAAACTTGGAGGAAGTGACAGCCGCTAATTTGTTTGGAAAACATAAGCATTATGCACAGATCGTCAGGATTTTTATCGCTTAAACTCGGAATGTCAGCGATTTTCCTCTCTCTCTCTCTCTCTCTCTCTCTCTCTCTCTCTCTCCACCTCTCTCTCTCCATCTCTCTCATCTCTCACTCTCCATCTTTCTCTCTCTCCCACTTCCGTTCTCTCATCCTTTCTTTATCTGTTTCTCTCTTTTTCCTTTCTCTCTATTTATCAATCTCTCTACTCTCTTTTCCTCTTTCTTCTAACTCTCTTTCTCTTCATTCACTTTTTCTCTTTTTTTCTACCCATCATTTATTTTCTCCCCTCTCTCTTTTCTTTCTTTCTTTCTTTCTTTCTTTCTTTCTTTCTTTCTCCGGCTTTCTCTTCTCTCTGTCTCTTACTGACCTTTTTTCTGTCTTTTTATTTTTCTCTTTCTCCTTCTTTTTCATTCTTTTTCTCTTTTTTACTCTTTCTTTCTTTCTGATTTTTTCCCTTCTTTCCTTCTTTTTCTTTTGCGACCTCTTTTTCTTTCTCTTTCAATATTTTTCTTTTTCTTTCCTTATATCCTCTCTTTTTCTTCCTCTCTCTCTCTCTCTCTCTCACACACACACATACACACACACACACACACATTATATCTGTCTCCTATTCTATCTTTGTATTTATTAAGTCACTTTCTACCTTTTTTAATTTTACTTTGAAGACACAGAAAATTTCTGACAAAACTGCTTAAATAAAACGAAAGAAAGAAACTTGTAAAATAGCACACAAGCAAACTACACTATGTGGTATTAAAGTAAATTTGGCGACCGTATTCGAGGGCGACAGGAAGGCTCCCATTTCATTAGCTGGTGTAGGGGGGCGCTAGCCTTTTCCCTGGATTGCTCCACTTTACCCTTGATGCATATCGTATAATGCTGAATGTTAAGCAAGGAGGTATCAAGTACCATTTTTGGAGTCTTTGGTATGACTGGACCTAGGATTAAACCCCGATTTCCCGGTCCATTCGGCGAACACTCTACCCACTAGTCAATGGAATATTCTTAAAATTTAAGACTAACATCACAAGTTATTGGATTTGAACAAGAAAAAATATCTCAAATTTTAAAAAAACATCAAGAATTTTGATCAGAACAAAATATCTTCCCAATAGATAGATAGATAGATCTCTGCGTCTGTTGGACGAAACCATCCCAACTATATAATTTGTCAACTGACAATTTAATGAATAATTTAAAAAGGATTCTTGAAATTTCATTATATATATATATATATATATATATATATATATATATATATATATATCATGGCGTGCTGCTAGCGCGGATTTCCCAGACCTTCTCCTTCCACTCGTCCCTATTGACCATCAATTTCGGCAGGTTATCCATGCTAAATCCTGGATCAGTACAGAGCTGTTGTTGATAGGTTCTTGCTGGTTGCTGTACACTTGCTCGTCTGTGTCAAGAGGGTCCACAGGAGTACATCACTTATGCAGTGTCCTGCATGTCTTGCTCGTCCAGTTGGGCTGGTTTTCGCGAAGGCATGTTCCTTAATACAATTTTAGCAAAAACCGAGATCTCTATCGAGTCTCATTCCTGAAATAACATGAATTTTAGAATAAGTCTGAATATGGTTACACAAATAAACAGGTGATTTATGATATTTTGTACAGAAGGAATATTGTGAAGTAATCTGCTGTAATTCAATAAACTCGATATTGTGCATAGAAATGATACAGGTAGATTACAATGGATGATCACATATGTATATGATCACATACGTAGATGACCTCTTATGAAGATGATATGTACATGATCTAACATGTAGATGATCACGTATGTAGATGATCTCAAACGTAGATGATCTCATATGTAGATGATCACATATGCAGATGATCACATATGTAAATGATCACGTATGTAGATGATCTCATCCGTAGATGATCACATATGTAGACAATCACATATGTAGATGATCTCATATGTAGATCAATATGTGCACCGGGTCCCAAAACTAAGAGGAGTATGTACAGTACAGAAACCATATATCAATACAGGGTATTGTTATAGTCAGCATTTTTGCATGCATACGATAGGGTGCAGTGATATCAGTGTTATCACATAACAAGATGACCACAGATTTTGAAGATATTATCAGAATATCAACTAACCACAACATGCAAAATCGACATCGTCCTTCAGAGACTTACAATGAAGGGCTTCAGAAAAAAGAAAGATTTCATTAGAGTTACATAAATCACAATAAATATCACGGCACCTTTTTACACTTTTGAATCGAGCAAAATTCTGCTTGTGCGTATTCGATTATTTGTTTAATGGCATATCAATCTTCTTTGGTTATTAAATGCCAAATCTATCATTCTAGAAGAATAGTAGTGGTACTATTTAACCCATACATGAAAGGATAAGGGGGTACATACCTTTCCTTTGGGTATTTGTCCGAAATGGATTGCAATAGCGCGAACTCACTCTTTATGGTTCCACAGTCCAGCACTTTAACCATTACACTACGAGGACACCCACCTATTTGATTATTAATTTTGGTACAAAACGCAAAGGTTGTGAAAAGGTTAAAAAGGAATTAGAGCCTGTTTATTTCATAGATATTTATTATGATTAATTTTTGTTGCGTAACGGTTATCGTCAAAAGAAATTTAATCAACGTACTGAGTTCAAATACCGGATAAGTCAGTTTGTATTCGACTTCATGCTAATCATCTTGAGAAAGACATGAATTCATCAATTCTAATATCGGCTATGGGTAGATATATACAGGGTTAGGGTTGGCTTGCCTTATTTAGGCAACCTGTCTAGTAGAAAGACATGAATTCATCTGTTTTCCTATCGGCTGTGAGCAAATATATGCTGGGTTAAGGTTCTTTTAGGCAACCAGACAAAAAGAATGAAAAACTCTGAATCCAAACCAACATTACTCCCCTTAAAAAATCATCTTGCATCACATATGGTTCGTTGTGTAGTGGTTACGTAAATAAATACTTCAATCTAATTCAATGTCACAAACGTTGTGCGACTTGTGAGGATAGCATTCATCACATTCTTCGAAGATCAGCGAAACAAGTTTTACCCAACTGGTAATGATCACTAAAATATCCAAATTATCTACTCCTTCCTTAAAGTTTCATAGGGATCAAACAATCATCAAACAGATATAGTAGAAAAATAGCTTATCAACCATATTTATGTGGTGCAGAATTTCTGAGATGAAATACATACATACGCACAAAAGTAACTGATTGATTTTAGAAATATGCTGACTAAGTGTACAAAGAAAAAGCCAGACACAAGAATGCTACGAGCTATATTGAACAAATTCTGGAAGCAACGTCCTACAAAACAGCAGCAGTACGGGCACTTAACTCCCATCTCTAAAACTATCTATACACACGAACAAGACATGTGGAACACTGCTGGAGAAGTAAGGACGAACTCATAAGTGACGTTCTTCTATGGAATCTTTCACATGGACGAGCAAGGGTTGGAAGACTAAGTAGAATCTATCTACAACAGCTCTATACGGACACATGATGTAGTCTAGAAGACCTGCCAGAAGTGATAGATGATAGAGACGAATGGCAAAAGTGAGTTTAGGAAATCCACGCAAGCGTCATGACATGATGATGATGTCTTATTGAAATCAGTCAGATAGTAAGTGACGTAAGATTTTCGAAGATGTTGGTTGGTTGGTAGTGTCTTATGGCATATCAATCCTTGTAAGTTATTCAAAGACAAATCATGTTTATACATATGTATTGTTAGCGAACGATTAGTACGTAACATTTCAAAACGAACCTGAGCTCATTTGCTTGCACACAGTTCCATGGTTTCAAGTATTACTATATAATATTGATAATCCAATTTAACATCAATCATTTGTTAGCACAGCTAAACAATTTTGATTATAGTAAATGATTAAACAGTTCTATTTGACCCATAGATGGGACCCTATTACGTACAGCACCACTTTTAAGATGTCTGTATTTCAAAATCAAGGGATTTGAAAATCTAAATAACAGACTTCTTGTTCCATTTTTGTTGCTACTTTTGGGGTATATCAGTTACTTTAGACATCTTCTTCTGGCTATGGTTTTAGATTGAAACTAATTAGGTATATTTAAAAAAAGTAATTATAAAGAAATATTATTCCTGCTTCCCTAATCGCTTTTGTTATATATATATATATATATATATATATATATATATATATATATATATACCTCTCTCTCTCTCTCTCTCTCTCTCTCTCTGTATATGTGTGTGTGTGTGTTCCTGTGTAGGATATCTATAGAAAATCAATTGATTTCTGGGCTAAACAAAAGTATTAATATTCTTGTGCAAAAAAGAGGCTCCCAAAAACTTTAAAATTCGAAACTGTATTTTTGAATTGTTTGACCAAAGAGCGCCTTCATTCAGGACGCAACATTCTCTGAGTTTGCAGACGATACAACTTGATTTGCCTCGCAAAAATTTGAAGGGTAAAAAACAAGAAATCCCTGCTAGATTATTAAAAACACATTTTTAACTAATTAGAATCATAGATGAATTATCTATTTTTCATCTAATTTGGAACCTATCTAAATCTTATGAATAAAACCATAAAATAGACAAAGTTTAGTACGCAATATTACTTATGTCTTATGGCATATATATATATATATATATATATATATAATGCATTAAATCTTGATTAATATTGGCAAATATTAAGTCAGATTGCAAAGAGATTTAGATTCATTATATGTACATATATATATATATATATATATATATATAGAGAGAGAGAGAGAGAGAGAGAGATCGTTATTGATGCAGCGAGAAATAAGTAAATATCTTAAATGAATAGATCAGAAAATAATTTTTTATTTGTTATTTAGGATTTTATTATTTCATATACTTATGTTCTACACAAGTTTCAGATTTTGTATCTTCGAGAGAGATATATAATGGTTAGGACAATCATCGGTTACTGTCTTTATAGTGACATTTTTTTGGTGGGTGGGGATTGGATCTTTTTTTAATTCTAGAGTTTCAGATAATTGTCCGTGAAGACTTCTGGTTTCTGTTGAGCTTTTTTCATTCAATGTAACTTATCTAACTTATCTAACAAAACCAACATCATATAATCAATGAAATATGCTATGAGCATATGAATTAGATACAAATCAAACTGATTTAGTAAAATTAGGTTTAAAAATTTTGCTCCACCCCAAAAAGTAATCAAGGAGAATTAAAAAGAGAGCTCAGAGAATCTGAACGAAAATTTAGATTGTTAGAAAAATCTAATAACAAAGAAAATACAAATGACATCTCAGGAAAAATAAATCAAAATTCTTCCTAGACAAAAAAATAACAGTGAACTAAATACATTCTTCAAAAATCTCTGAAACATTAACCTCGAAGAAAGAAATTCCACTGAAAAAACCCTCGCCTAAACCTTTGTTTATACAGTAAAACAACGACATAATTATAAAAAAAACAACAAACAAGACATTTTAAATAAAGCATATAACAGAACAAAAATCCACAAAATACTAAGAGATGAAACCAATTATATATCAATTAACACGAACAGGGACAATGATATCATCAAAAATTACAAAATTCTGCACAATACACAATGAAACATTAATTGAAATAGAAAATGAATTCCTAACTACATCCCCAAAAATAGCCATTTTGACTGATTAATAAAAGTCTGAGGAAATAAAAAATAGCAGTAGAAATACAAAAATTTGAATACATTGAAATTTCAAATTCCAAATTCTTAAATTTAGACCAATATTAACAGGTGTACCAACGGACTCAGCAAATAAATTGATATTCTACTATAACCATTTCTGAATAAGATAAAAAGCTACATTTGTAATGACATCCGCTTTTGAAACTCCATACAACAGAAAAACTGATCCCGACTATCTCATGATTATATTTGATGTCACAAACCTACATTGTAATATTCCCCAAGAATTAGGAAAGCAGATCATTTTATTGTGGATAAAAAAAAAAAAAAAAAAAAGAAATATCACACCCAAGATTGAACAAAAAATTTATCACTGATAGTGTAGATCTAATTCTCAGCAGTAACTCTTTCCAATTCGACAGCACAAATTGCATCCAAACCCAAGGAATAGCTATGGAGGCTAAAATGGTACCAACGTACGGCACCCTAACCTTAACATATTAAGTGAAAAATCTACATGAAATTATTTGGAAAAATACAATATAAAACAGAATTTATTAGATCATGGAAAAGATACCTAGATGACTGGTTCACATTTTGGAAATGTTCGTGGAGCAACATTAACGATTTATATAACTTACTCCAAAATCTTCATCCCGAAATAAAATTCACCATAAAACACAACTTTCAAGAAATAACATTTTTACACATCCTCTTTAAAAACCAAAATTACCAAATTATTACAAATATTTACAAGCCCACAGACATAAAACAATCCTTCTATTTCAAAGTAATCACCGTAAAAACTGCATAAAATCCACCCTTTACACCCTAGCATGTAAAATCTGCACCATTAGTCCCTAACAAAAACCTCCAACAAACTCGCCTAGAAGAATTACGTGGAACCCTCCACTTGAGGAGATATCCGGCAACACTAATAAATACGGGATTCGAATAGAAAGAAAAATGCCGTAAAAGAACAACGAACTCCAAAAAACATAGCAAGGAATAACTCTTTTCATATGTATCAATATACAACAAAAACAACACAGAACTATTCACAGAGATATCTAAGAATCAAGAACAACTAAAAAACAATGTTATAGTTAAAAACATTCCAGACATAATAAAATCATTAAAAGCAAACAACAACCCAAAAGCTTAAAGCACACACTAACCTCATCTAAATGAAGGGAACATACAATGCGTAGAATCTCAAAATGCAAAAATAAAAGATGTGGAGTATGTAATATAATCATAGATGGAAAATTCTATACTTTCGAAAACTCAAAAAGAATATTTATAATAAATAGAAATTTAAGCTGCAATTTAAAAAACGTGTATATAACTGAATGGTTCAACTATAAAGAGGTGCACATAGGATGCACTCAAGCACTAATCAATAGAGTCTCTTTACATGAAAGCAACATTAAATGACCAGAAAATTGAAAAAATTATGTATCAAAATAACTTTAAGAATGCTGCAAAAGAAACTGTAAAATAGGATCAATATACCAGACCAATAATAACTTGTTACTTTGAATAAAAGAAAAAAATCATGGATTTAAAACAACATTCAACAGAATCTAAAATTACACAAATATGAAACATATGCACACAGAGACTAGCTAAAAATATATCTATGTGTAAAGTCAAATGCATCCTTACACACATTAAACTCAACCCATGCCTCTAAGAATATATTTATATATAGGTGTACATTAATATGGACGCGTGTATACACAGAGAGATAAAGAGAGAGAGAGAGAATGGGATAGTGAGAGAGAAAGATAGGGAGAGTAAAAGAAAAAGAGAGATAGAGGAAGGAAAAACAATAACTCTAAAAATTGATGTATGCATATATGTGTGTACATTGATGTATGTGTATGTATGCAAATGTAAAGACGCACACAGAATACATACTTGTATATATATATATATATAAACGCTTTTATATTTACAAAAAAACAACTGCAGAGACCGCAGGTTTTCATGGCCAATTAGATCTAATTGGACATTCACAGACACAAATCCTAAAATTGAAAAGTATCACATCCCTATCAAAATAATCTTCTGTATAAAGACAGCAAACGAAGACTCCCAAAGAAGACGTAAAGTCTGAAAAACATGTAGAGCACAAGTATATCAAATCATCATCATCTCATGCTACTTGCACGGATTTCTCTAACTCTCTCTCGCCACCCGTCACTATCGTCCATCGATCCCAGCAGGTCCTCCAGGTTACATCCTGTATCGGCACACAGCTTTTGTAGATAGGTTTTAGCTGGTCGTCCAACCTTTGCTCGTCCATGTGAGGAATCCACAGGAGTACATCGCTTATGAGTTCGTCCTTACTTCTCCAGCTGTGTTCTGCATGTCTGGTTCGTCTAATTTGGATGGTTTTCGTGATGGGTGTTAGGTGGCCGTACAACTGCTGTTTCATGGGGTGTTGCCTCCAGGATGTCTTCAATAGAGCTCGTAGCATTCTTGTGAAATTGCCGTCAAGCTTTTTCTCCTAACGCTTAGTTAGCGTCCACGTGATGCATCCATATAGCAGTACTGATACGACTGCTGCTTGGAAAACACTGCGTTTTATTTTATTTTATTGGTCTGGTCTGACTTCCATATGACCGATAGGCTATCGATAACTGTCCATACGTTTGCTAGTCACATGTTGGTTTCATTCTCGGTTGATGAGACACTGCTTCCGTGGTAGATGAACTTGTTTGCTAGTTTCAGAGGACTACCATTTAGTGTGGAGATGTCGCCTCTTTGATTATATCAAATAATAAAATTCTAAAAAACAAATCAAGAATCATTTGCACACCTATTCATTTTAATATATATATATATATGTGTGTGTGTGTGTGTGTGTGTGTATAATTTCACGAGCCATTTAACGTTGATACATCTAATGAAAGAAAATGGCTTTACACTAAAAAAGGCAAGAAGCAGACGATACCCTGCACAAACTATTACGGACGCAGACTACGCAAATGGCATAGCACTTCTGAAAAATACACCAACCCAAGCCGAATCCATGCTGCATAGTCTGGTGCAGGTAGCAGGTGGCATTAGCCCCCATGTAAATGCAGAAAAAACGGAGTACATATGTTTAGATTCAAAAGGAGACATCTCCACACTAAATGGTGGTTCTCTGAAACTAGTAATCAAGTTCACGTGCCTCGGAAGCAGCGTCTCATCAATATGCGATTTGGGAAGGCATGGACTACTATCGATAGGTTATCGATCATATGGATGTCAGACCTATCCGATAAAATAAAACAAATTTTTTTCCCAGCAGCGGTCGTATCAATCCTACTATATGGATGCACCACTTGGGCACTTACTAAGCGTATAAACAAAAAGCCTGACGGGTAATTCACAACAATGCTACGAGCTATATTGAACAAATCCTGGAAGGAACATCCCACAAAACAGCAGCTGTATGGCCACCTACCTCCCATCTCTAAAACCATCGAAATAAGACGGACAATATATGTAGGACACTGCTGGAGAAGTAAGGACGAGCTTATAAGGAACGTTCTTCCATGGACCCTTTCACACGGACGTGCAAGTGTTAGATGACCAACTAGAACTTATCTACAACAGCTTTATAGGGACAGAGGATATAGGCAGGAAGACCTGTCAGAAGCGATGGATGATAGAGATGAATATCGAGAGAGTCAGGGAAATCCGTGCTGACAGTACGACATGATAATGATGATTATAACGCAGAACAGGAAATATCAATTCAGATTACAACTAAAATAGGATTTTCTTTTCAAGATAATTTTTGCAATTACAAAAAGCTAAACAGGAAAGTTCAGGCGCTACTACTAAACCACCAACATCAACTTCTAATGTTATTCAACTACATAATAAAATAGGAGGCATTATTTTTGCAGCGACTCTCTTACGAGTGTGTGGAAATAAAAAAAAAATAAAAAGAACTTTTATTTTGCTGCTGCTAACTTGTTCAATCCAACCTGTTGTAGTTTCCGCAGAAACACATCGGAGACATTATTTTCGGTGTGCCTCTCTTAAGCACAGAGTCTATCTAACCATGTTAAGAAGCAAAGAAAATGTCCCCGTTTTATCGAGCATTACTTAAGGGGTGGAGAAAAAGTTGACAGCTAATATTGACGCACAGGAACGTGTCTCCGACAGGATGTAGACTGGTCTAGCAACATGGCTCGCACCATTACAACTTAAAAATAACGAACGAAATTGAAATTCTTACCTTCAGATGGACTCTACATGACCAGAGTCAACAGATCGATAAAGCATCACCATGTGGGACAGTCGAAAATTGGTAAGATGGTGGAGTCGGTGATATGGGTGGATAGTTGTTGGCTCTGGGTAGATGGTGCCAAAACTAGTTTTTGAGCTAGGGTTTGTGTTACAAAGAAGTACAATATGTTTTTATTTTTATTTTCTTGGGAATTTTGTTTTGTTTTTTGTCTTTGTTTGTTTGTTTGTTTGTTAGGGGTACATTGTAGAAATAACATTTAAAACAAGGCATTTTTTATTAATATCTATATTGATATACTTTAGTTGTGTCAAGTTTTGATTCTAACTAACGTCACTGGCGACCTCACAGCTATCGTTGTTGACTTGGCCACCCGGGCTCAAATCCAGACGAGGCTGATTACCTTTCAAATAGCGCTAATACTTCTGGGAAAGTCATGAATCCACCTATTCTCCCAACAACTAAGGGTAAATTGTAGGGCTGACTAGGCTTTTTAACCTTGGTATAGGAGAGGGAAAACTCTAAATTCAAACTAGTTGTTGACCTGAAGAGGGATGGGCTCTGCTGGCTATTCTTGCTCAAGACATTCTATATAACCAAACAAGGTTATGGAAAGTTAGTCTGCTTGTAAAGTTATATATTTAAGTAACTCTTCACCCACCCACCCAAAAAACAAGTTATATATATATATATAGGTGTGTACATCAAAGATGTAAAACAATTCTATTGTAGTCTTAAGCAAAATAAAACTTGTAATTCAATGGCTGGGACTTAGAAAACACTGAATCTATATCCTGCAGGGAGTAAGATCATCCCACGAAGTTATGTGATGGATATGACACTAAATTGCATCTTATGGTGTGGCTCCAGTTCCGAAGCTTAGAGTCGTGTGGATTACCACTTAATTACTATTACTCACAAGTTCAATTGGACCCGAAATTGTTAGGGTCCCATCTATGGATCATATTGATCAGTTTGAAAATCATTCCTATTTGATAGGAATACTTGATACCCTGTAATTTCATAAGAGTTTTTTTTTTCTTTTTTGCTCAGGGTTCTATTGAATACGTAGTTCTCATCTACCTTTTTCTTCAAGTGTTTTGTTAGAGTCCAAGTGGTGCAACCATACAGTAGTACTAACACGGCTTCAGCTCGGAAGAATTCTTGTTTTACTTTATCAGTGGATCAGAATTCCATACATTTATTTTTTTTTTATTTCATTTATTTCTATTTCATTTTTATTTTGTTTGTTTGCTTTTGCTTTTTGCTTATCGTTTTGTTTGTTTGTTTTCTGTTTTTATTGAAATGATTTTGTTAATGTCTTTTTACAGAATTAACCAGGTTATGATTGATCAAAAATCAAGAACAATTGAGAATAATTAAGAATAATTAAGAATGACAAACATCATTGTTATTGTAACCAACATAAAAGAAATGAATATTAAGCAAAAAAATATAACATCATTATTAGAACAAACATATGTTAAAGAACCTTTTTTTTTTCGTTTGGATCAAATAGAAGATTAAAATTGTGAAAATAACATCGCTTGACAACACCTTCAATATATCATTACAGTATTGAAATACATAGAAATATAGCAAAACTTCGGCAAACACGTTCTAAAATTATAACAGCGTCATTTAATGCATTATTTACATTAGGGTGTTGACTAGCGAGGATATAAAAATTAATAAATATTCAGTGACCGCACTTATGTACCTTTAATGGCGGCGATACATACATTAAGATTACTACACACAGTGATACAAAAGAACGTATATTTTTCTGCAAACAAATCTTCAACTAAATGTAATCAAAATGGTGGTATATCACACAGACTACTTCAGGTTTGAAAAGAGGTCTGTCACGAAATTTTTGGTGGCTGAGATGTACGAACCATGTGAAATTTACAAAAAAAAAATATGTGATGTGTAAGCAGAAACATGTACTTTGTCAAAAAAGCATTTATAAATGTCCTTGACTAAAATTCGCCACAAAAATTCGAAAACAGAATGGAAACTTTGGGTAAAAAATAAAGTTTTGGGCGCAAATATCAGTAGGGAAAATCATCTTGATTGTCTTATGGGACATAAAAGTACCCATGACAATTGATTTCTTTCGAAAATAGGCGACTGTAAACTGCACTTTCTATTGCCAACGCCTTAGGCAAAATTCACCTTATTTATTGAATTACCTTCGTATATATATATATATATATATATATATATATATATATATATATATGAAAATAAATATGGATCAAAATCCGACAGTATAAAGAAAGCCTAAAAACAGAATAATCCAAACCGGTTTCAATAACCTTCATCAGGACTTTGATTGTGTGAACAATTGTCCTGATATCAAAGTCTTGATGAAGGTTATTGAAACCGAAACGTTTAACGCTGACTTTATATCAAAATAAAATTACCAATTTGGATTATTCTGTTTTTATGCTTTCTTCATATATATATATATATATATATATACCTGCTGAGTCAGGAAAAATTTACCTACATTTTACCTAACCGGATCATCAAAACATCTCAGACAAAAGGAGAGTTGGACCAAAGTACATTTTATTCGTATGAAAGCCATGAAGAATAAAATTAACACACATATATATATATATATATATATATATATATATATATATTAACCTTTATATCTAATCTATAATTCTGTTGGTGTGAAAAAATCGTGGGGGGGTCACACCAACAGAATCATAAATTAGATATAAAGATTAAAATATATAGCTCTAGTACTTATTGAGCACTTTTAAGTTTAAATACGTGGTGGAACGAATACATATTCCTTATTTGTTTAAAAATATTCCATTGCCAAACAAACATCAGTATAAATTAGCATTAATGAATAAAATAGAATCTTTTATTGCTAACATGCGGTGGAAAGCATACTTACAAACCATTTCCGTTATAAATTTCAAGATATAAAAGAAAATTATAGTTTTAAAACAAATAAACAGCCCCTCATATAAACGAATTGGATAACTTTGAGGTTGAATTAATAAGTCTAATTAGGTTGAAAAAATATTGAAGAACTAGTAATAATATACTACAACAAATAAAGAATGATCTTAAAAAACTTGAAAATAGTAATAAAGTCATAGTCAAAGCTGATAAATCGAGTAACATACAAAATGAGCCCTAATAAATACAAACAAATGTTACATAAAGAAGTCATTAAACATTATTAAAAAGCTCCACTAGATATAGAAAATGAGTTAAATAAAGAAGCGAAAATATTGGCGAGCAAATTGAAGGTGGAAAGAAGAATAGAAAAATATAAAAAGTGTTTTATCACACTTGAGGACCATAAACGTGACTTCCTGAGTAACCCAACTTGTAGATCAATCAATCCCTCTAAATCAGAAATGGATAAAATAAGTAAAATTATTTTGCTGGACATTTGTGCTACACTAAGAATAGCTTTAAATATAAATCAATGGCGTAGCACTGAGGATTATATTAAATGTTTTAACAACCTCGATTAAAATGATAAATGTTCCATTACTAGATATGATATAAGAGAATTTTATCCATCAATTACGGAAAAAGCAGTAAATGAAGCGTTAAAATTAGCTCAAGAATACACTAGAATATTTGAGAATAAAATGAATATAATTAAACACCATCGCAAATCACTACTCTACCGTAATAAGGAATTATGGATTAAAAAAGAGTCAGTAGAAATTTTGATAATCCAATGGGTTCATATGATTCTACCAGGATATCAGAATTAGTAGGGTGCTTATTGCTATAGAGATTTAATGATATAATCGACCCCGGCTGCCATAGGCTTTACCGAGATGACAGATTGATTATAATAGATAATTTCACACCAAGAAAAGGAGATATTATTAGGAAGAGACTACATCGGTTATTTACCAAATTCGGATTCAAGTTAGATATTCAAGCTAATTTGAAGATTACTGATTATTTAGATGTTACGTTTAACTTATACGATAGGAGGGTGTCCCCTTTTAGAAAAGACAATCAATATCCATACTACATAAATGTAGGATCTAATCATCCTAAGAAGGTCTTTAAATAAATACCTAATAGCATTATGATAAGGTTATCAACAAATTCATCAAAGATATTTTTATTCAAAATAAGCAAGATTATGAAATAGCCTTAAAAATAGTAGAAAAAACTCATATATAAAAGTAGAGAAGACAATACAAACATATAGAATAAGAGTAATAATAGGAAAGGAAAAATCTTATGGTTCATGCCTCCATATAACATGGCTGTAGCCACAAAAATAAGAAGAGAAATTTTTTAAATATGAGGGAAAAATTTTCCTAAGATAAGTAATTTATCAAAAATATTTAATAAAAATACTGTGAAATTAAGTTACAGCTATATGCCTAATATTTCCACATTAATTAGTAGAAGCAATTCAAAAAAGCTTAAGAGAAATAAAAATACTGAACCCCCAAAATTGTAACTGTATTAAGAAAGAAAACTGCCCCCTTAAGGAAAGATGTCAAATAGAGTGTGTAGTGTATAAGGCTGAAGTACTTAACCCAAGCAGCAACAATAATAATAGAAATGATAAAAAGTGTATATGGATTCAATGCAAGGACCTTTCAAACAAAGATATTACAATCATAAAAGTAGCTTCCCACATGAAATATGTAGACATAAAACTAATTTGTCCAATTACGTATGGGAAGTCAAAAACAAATTTGCTATAGATCCTATATTGAAATGGGATATCATGAAAAGATGTAGTAAATATAAGGATGGGGGGGGGTAGATATTGTAAATTGAGTATGGAAGAAAAATTAACTATAGCTACATATAATATACAAAAGGAATTGCTTAACCAAAGGTTTGAAATATATAATATTTGCAGACATAGGAAAAATTGGTTGATTAGAGGATAAAAGGATTGATGAAATTGTTCAACGTAGAAAAAGAAAAAAAAATTATAAGAAAATTTTCATATGGGTGAAGGGTTTTCTTAATAAAAATGTATTTTACCCTGACCCACTTCGGCAATGCGATCCTGACGAGGCACATAGGTGAAACCTTGGTGGACTCGCCCTTGGCCATGTAGGAATTATTTTCATTATATATATATATATATATATATATATATATATATATATTAACTAAATAAATAAATGCACTCATATATAAATGAATACACATGCATACATACATGCATACAAACATATATATATATATATATATATATATATATATATATATATATATATATATATATATATGTGTAAATAAATAAATAAATAAATTAATAGATAAATTAATAAATAAAAAAGTAATGAATAAAATTAAAAAAAACTGTGGGTTATCTACCAAGAAACCAACTTCTCTTGTGCCTACAAAATTATGTTTAGCTTAAAGAATTCTGTCGGTGCTTTTTCTTTTGGCTTGGTATGCGTTATTGGTTGATTATTTTCAAGTAGTACATATGTTTTTAATCTTTTCTTTTTTATGGAATTTTTCTCCTGGATACCAGGTTGTGTAATATTTTTATTTGCAAATTGTGCTATCTAGGTTTTTCACACCACCAGAGTTATAGAATAGTTCATGAAAAATTAATTACATAATATACATATATATATATATATATATGTGTGTGTGTGTGTGTGTGTGTGTGTGTGTGTGTGTGTGTGTGTGCGTGCGTGGTATCCTGTAGATAGAAAGAGGGACGTTAAATCGAAATATTAGATTTAACCCTACGACTTTTTGCTTCTATTTTATACTCATATTTGTGTAATTGAACAAGCCACCAAATTGATAAACTTTGACGATACAGTTCTACTGACACGGCTGCAGCTGGGAAGAATTCCCATTTTATTTTATCTGAGAGATCGGATTTTCATATAGTCGTTATCTTATTAATAGCAGTTAATGCCTTACCAAAATGTATGTTAACATCGCTTTCAGCTGATGAAATATTGCAACCTTACTATATGTACTAGTATCCTAATTTCAGAGGCTTGTCATCGAATGAAAAGATGTCACTATCTTGATTAAAACATGATATATTGAGAAATATAAAATTTTACTTTATGCTTGCCTTCTATACTTATGTTTATGTAACTGACCAAGCCAGAAAATTGATAAATTTTGATAATATAAACAAGTCTAAAGTAAATTGTTTGTGTTTTCGTCGTGCAATCAAGATTTGTCTTCAGACTAATTCTAATACAAGCCACGCCTTTCATTTCAGATAGAATCCAAGAACAAAAGCACTCTGTGCTGAATATAAATGTCAACATATAGGCTGCAATTCGTGAATGGGCCCCAGTTGAGGGGCCGAGTTGAAATCCTTATACAGAATACAAGAGGAATAAATGCCGTTGAGAAAACCAGTGAAATGTGTTGGGGGGGGATTGGCATCAGTTTTCTCTTTGTAATCAATGTAAAGACGTATAATGATAAGTTTTCTCATCTCCAAATACACTTTCCCGCCCGTCCGATATTACACTCACTTACAAGCCAGTCTTTGCCTATGACATATGACAATGTTTTATATGGTGTGCACAAAGAATTGCGGCATTGACTACTGAATATTTACACTTCCACAACGAGATTTATTTAAGGATTTATTGCTCTCGTTTTAGCCTCTAGTCTGCCTCAGCTTCTCAGAAATCTAACACCAGAGATGCCAGTCGGAATTATTCGCAGTTTGAAAATCAAATTCGTACGAAAATATTTGTGTATAAATAATATGACTCTAACATTGTGAGTTGACATGAATGTGTTTTATAGGGGCTTAAAATTACATAACGACACGCTATAGTGTGTCAAAATAGTTAAGGAACACCCAGGGTAATATGAAGTTGTATACTGTCTGACATTATATTATACTGAAAAATGTCTATAATGTTTATTGATGGGTATACGGTATCGTCTACATGTGTATTCTGGTGTGTATTAACCAAACCCAGCCCAACCCCTCCACCAAGGGCAGGATGCCACACAAAGTCAGTTTTTAAACGGAGTATAGCTGGTTTGAATTCAGTTTTCCTTCTCCAAGACTCGTTGCCCTACCGAGGTTAAAGAAAGAAGTCTTCCTTATTATTTACCCATAGCTGGAGGTAAAAAGAGATCGATTCATGCCTTTTCCAAGGCTATTAACGTAAAAAAATAACGCCTCAACAAAGATTCGAACTCAGCTCATCGAATCAATTTCATACAGTGATAACCGTTATGACAGTCACGCCTCTCAATTTTGATATTCAAATGTATGAAAGCATGTTTGTGTGGGTATACGTGCTAGTAAGTGTAAGTCTTCGAATATTTGTCGCTGTTTGCAAATGTATGCGATTGAATGTGTGATTGGCGTAGCTGTGTGCGCGCGCATGCGTGTTTAATGGTTTGCTTTCTTTATTTTTAATGGCATATCAAACTTCGAGGATTATTTAATAGTAAAGCCATCCTTGTAGAAGAGTGCTACTAAATCCCTTCCTTTACTAGGAGTATCAGTTCAAAAGTGAATGAAACAGTGTGAAAGTTCGAACTCGCTTACTGCAATGTCGCAGTCCACGGCTATTTTTTTTTAAGGTAAGAGTGTGTGTGCGCATGTCTATATGTGCGCGTGTAAGTGTATATGTGAGTATTTTCGAGTGTATATGTAAGTTGGTATAAATTTACTCCAGATGTTTTCAATAAAAATCATTATCGCGGACTGTTATACTCATCTTGGCAGTTCGCAATGCGTAGAGAATATTATAACAACGTCTCATCTCAGACATTATCGAAGGAATTACCACAACAGGACAGAGGGTTTTAAAAAAACCTTTTCTATTGATTTGAAAAAAATATTTCCTCAGAATTGATTGACTGATTTTGCTACCTTACTTAACACAACAGCATATTTAATTGTTTATTACAATAAAACATTATCAATCGTTAATATCAATTTTAACTTGAAATTTCTTTTCTACTTTTACTGTCATTTATGCAAATATCTTTCCACATTTACAATTTCAAGACTTTTTGATAATCTTCTCAAGTTTTTAATATATAAAATGAACCTCACAAAGCCAGTAACCACTCGTTCGATATATTTAATAATTAACCAAAAATTAAATTGCATAAACATATATAAGGTATAAGTTTATGTTTAAACTGCTATATTTTCATATTTTTGGTTCCAGAGTTTTATAATAAACAGTGCCTAATAATATCCGCTTTGATTTTATAAACCTCCACAAGAAATAATAAAACCCCGGGTGTCATTGGTTTTAGAAGAAAATTAATGTTTTAATCTTTAAAAATGTTAGGCGCATACTTATTTATGAACAATACTGCATATGATACAACAGATAATATATATATATATATACATATATATATATACATACATATATATATATATATATATATATATATATATATATATATATATATAAACTAAATAAAGAGGTGAGATATCAGTTTCCTTTTAGGTTATATCCTGTTCTGTACACAAGCATTTGACCACTTTTCTATTTCAGAAAAACTTTTTAAAATGATCTGTCTTTTCACACACACACACACACACACACACAATTTTATATACATATATATATATATATATATATATATATATATATATATATATATATATATATATATATATACGAGGATCATTAAATAAGCTTACAGACTTTTTTCGTATGGGCACTTTTATTGATAGTACACACATGAAACTCTAGTCCCCTTCGAAGTAATCTCCTCCGGCTGCAATGCACTTGTTGTACCATTCCAACACCTTCTGGAAGGCCCCATGGAAGTCCTCTTGTGTGAGCGTGTCAATCACCTTCATCACAGCCTCTTTCATCTCCTCAATTGTCTCATAACGACAGCCTGTAAGCTTTGGGAATAACCAAAAGTCACAGGGAGCAAGGTCTGGACTATTGGGAGGGTGACGAACTGTCTTCATGCCCATCTTGGTCAAATAGTCTGTGACAAGGATGGAGTTGTGGACTGGTATATTGTCCTGGTGGAAATGCCACTGACCCGATTTGAAGAGTGCTGGCCTTTTCCGACGGAATCTCTTCCTGAACTCCCTTAAAACCTCAACATAGTAACCCTAACCCTTTGGCCAATCAACTCTGGTGTACTGACTTCCTTACTCCTTTCACACCTGTCATCATCCCTCACAGACTCCCTGCCTTCCTTGAATCTCTTAGGCCACTCAAAAACTGATGGACGATTCATGCAAGATGGTCGAAAAGCAGTCTGAAGCATTCCATACGTTTCTGTGGCATTTTTTCCAAGTTTAAAACATAATTTTATTGCATATCGTTCTTCTAAAGTGTCCTCACGTCCAGATTGCATTTTTGAAATTCACCAGCTGTGACAATCAGGCTTTAGTATGGTGTATTCCAATTGCTTGCTGTAGCTGTTCATTTGTACCTGAAGCCATAAAAATTAGTCAGTCATCTCGTAAGATGTATAGCAATAAAATATTGAATTATCAAGAGTCTACGACAATTCTAAATGCCTGTACAAAAAGAGTCTGGAAACTTATTGAATACACTACATATATATATATATATATATATATATATATATATATATATATATATATATATATATTAAACCGTGTAATTTCTGCGGGTTCAGTACATATAAATATATATAGCCACATTGTGTGTATTCAAGTGGATATTTTATTGAACTTTAAAAATAGAAGACAAATGACACAGCGAAAAAAAATTTGTTTCTTGTTATTTAGTAAGCTTTTGGTGCTTTTTTTTTTTTTTTTTTTTTTTCACATAGCACTAATACCCTTGGGAAAGGTATGAATCCAATTATTCTCCCTCCAGCTATGGGTAAATAGAAGGGCAGACTAGGTTCTTCAGCCTTGGTGAGGCAACTAGTCTAGGAGAAGGAAAACTCTGAATTGAAACCTGTTAAACTCCGCTTAAAAAATTGACTTTGTGTCATATCCTGCCCAAGCTTTTGGTGCTTTTTGCTCACAGACTTATTATGTTTACAGTAAATGCTATTCCTAAGGGGTCACCCATGTAGGTATTGAAAAGGCTTATCAGTGCTTACCTTCGATGATATGTCTTTATTTACTAATCTTAGTTTCGTTTTACATACGGCCAAAATTATGAGGCACGCAGTGAGAATCAAACTCACAACCAATGTTTCGCTATCATATCTAAGAAGAACCAACGAAGGTGACCTAAAAACTATGTTTTTTACCATTAGTCTTTTTGATAACACCTTTTTTCTTTCTCAACTGCAGATTGATATAATTTATTTAAGATATGTATTTGCCTCCCTTGGTTGGTTAGTTGGTTTGTTGACTGATTTTATAACATGTCAACTCTTGTTGAGTTATTTTAGCCCAGGTCATTTTTTTTTTCTTTTTTCTTTCCTTAATTATATGGTTTCAAGTTCTAGCAGAGTGAAAATGAAAGAAAGAGAAAGGAAACACAAATACTTGGATCTTACAAAAGAACTGAAAAAGTTGTGCAAACATTAAACTGACGGTGATACCATTTGTAATTGGCGCGCTCGGCACGGTCACCAAAGGATTGATACAGGGACTGGAGGACTTGGAAATAAGAGGACGAGTTGAAAACATCCAGACTACAGCTTTATTAAGATCGGCCAGAACAGTGAGACTTGTAGAGACTTGCTGCCACTCAAAGTTCAGTGAAAGACCATCAGCTGTGAAAAACTCTCAAGGAATAATAATAATAATAATAATAATAATAATAATAATAAGAAGAAGAAGAAGAAGAAGGCAGATGACATAAACAGACTATATGCATCAAGAAAAGAAGGAGGAATAACACTTACCAAGATTGAAGATTGTGTAGATACATCAATACAAAGACTCGAGAAACACACAAAAAAGAGTAAAGAAAGACTAATTACAACATCCACTAACAGCAATTAGAGATTAAACTTTTGCTATACTCCCAATGGGTATATGCACAAACCAGAATCTGTCATGGAGAATAAGACGCATCAAATTCTCAAAACGCATCACCCAATCCCGATCTGAAAAATAGACTTGTTCTTGAATAATCAGAAAAAAAGAACAGGTCATATAATAGATTTTGCCGTTCCAGTGTGAAAATAAAAGAAAACGAAATGATTGACAAATACTTGAACATTGCCAGAGGAAAAAAAAGCTGTGGAACATGAAAGTGATGGTGATATCAATTATAGTTGGTGCACTTGGAACGGTCCCCAAAGCCTACGAAAATTACTGGAGGAATTGAAAATCAGAGGAAGAATTGAAACCATCCAGACTACAGCATTGTTGAGATCGGCTAAAATACTCAGAAGAGTCCTGGATACTTGAGTAGATTGCTGTCACTCAGACTCTTGTAAAAAAATCACCAGTTGACGCTTGTATGGAGTGAAATGTTTATAATTATCATTTATTTGCATACAGTTATATGGTTTCAAATATTCTTAATATGAATAAGATTCACACTGTTATATGGCATAAAGTATTCTTATCTAATACTAATTATTTTCAAACAGATTTATTTGATCCATATATGGGGCCCTGACTGGTCCTATTTCTTAGAAAAATCATAGGAGCAACAAAAGGGCCCTCCACACTCCCCAAGAAGAGGAGCCACATCACGACATGCAGTTTAGTGTCACATCGAAGACACCCCCATTTTGAGGTATTCTTACTCTTCTGTTGGAGATCCACTCAGCATATTCTTAACCTGGTTGACAGGGAGTTTTCTTTTTAATTAGTATTAAACCAGAGAAGTAATTCAACACACCATGATATTCACACGTCGGCTGCTCACATGATCAGCCACAGAGTAGGTACACTAGTACCTTTTCAAAATCATATTACGAAATGATTTAACTGTCTTTAAAAGAAATGACGATTATATTATACTGATTATATTCAAATGATGACGAAGAATTATATTGCAGTGTACTGAAAGCTACAAAGAAGACGTATTTCTAGCGCTATAATAGTAATATATAATTATATATTTATGATTTTTAAGTACAATTGTATTGTCTTTGCTCTTTCTCACTCATTTCTTATTTTTCTCTATATTTTGTCGCATTAATTGATTTTCACACACACTTCGTGTTTCTTGCTCTTTACCCCCACCTCTCTTCTCTTTCTCCCTCTCTCTTTGTTTCTTTTCAATCACGTTCTCTTAGCTCTTTTCTATCTCTCTATCTCTCTCTCTCTCTCTCTCTCTTTCTTTGTTTCGTTTCAATCACGTTCTCTTGTCTCTCTCTATCTCTCTCTTTCTTTCTTGGTTTCTTTTGAATCACCTTCACCCGGTTTGTCTCTTTATCTCTCTCTCTCTCTCTCTCTCTTTCTCTCTCTTCCTTTCTCTGTCTCTGTCTCTGTGTCTTTCTCTTTCTCTTTCTTTGTTCTATATCTTTCTCTTATTTCGTTCTATCTTTTACCCCGTCCCTCTTCATATTCTGCTATTTGTCTCTTTCTCATACTTATTCACCCTTTCTCTTTACCTCTCCCTCTTTCCCTCTCTCCCTCTTTCTCTCCCTCCCTCGCTCTCTCTCTCTCTCTCTCTCTCTCACACACACACACACACACACACACACACACACACACATGCACACACTCTCACACTCTCTCTATCTCTCTCATTTCTTCTCTCGCATTTTCACTTACTCTCTCATTATCACCCTCTCATTTTCTCATCTCTACTCTATTTTTTCTCATTCTCTCATTTTCTCTCATTCATTCTCTCTCTCTCTCTCTTTTATCATCTCTCCTTCTTTCTCTCTTTCACTTGGAGGTGTCCTCGTGGTGTAATGATTAAAGCGCTGGATTGCTGAATCGTAATAAGCAAGTTCAAACTTCAGTCGCGCTATTACATTCACTTTCGGACAAATACCCTTCGGAATGGTATGAACCTCCTTATCCTCCTATCTATGGGTTAAATAGTACCAATACTCTCTTTCTAGAAGGATGAATTTGTCATTAAATAACCCGAGAAGGTTGATATGCCATTAACAAAACTAAGCTAATCCCTTTCATATTCTCACTCTCTTTCTTCCAACCATAACCGTTGCTTTCATATACATTTAAATTTATTGATCTACTGGCTACACACTCTTTCTCATTCATTTAATCACTTTCCTTTTCACTACCTTTCAATCAATTCCTTTTTCACACTTTCTCATACTTTTTATCTCTTTCTCACTTACTCGTTTTCATTCTCTCATTCGCTCTCTCTATTCCTGTTTCTCTCATCCCATTCCCCCGTTTTCATTTTCTCCTTCATTCTTACATTCTCATTCCATTATTTTTATTCTTACTTTCTCACTCATTCTTAATCTCTCATTCCCATTCTTTCTTTTAACACATTTTATTTCATTTCGTATTCTCTCTCTCTCTCTCTCTCTCTCTCTCTCTCTCTCATCATTTTCTTCTCATCATTTCATTTATACGCTCTCATTCTGATATACTCTCTTACACACACACACGAACTTTTACTCTCTCTCTCTCTCTCTCTCTCTCTCTCTCTCTTTCTCTCTTACTCTTTCTCTCATTTTATCATCTTCACTCCGTCATTTCCACTCTATATTTTGTCATTTTGCATTTTTCATTCTCTCATTCTCACTCTTACTTCGATTTGAGATCTTCTTACTCTTGAAATGAAAAGTGAAAGAGAGAAAAAGAGAGTTCTCACTCCCTTTTTCTCTCTTTCACTTTTCATATCCCTATTCTCATTACATCTTTTTTAAATCTCTCTTATTCTCTCTCTCTTTCTTTCCTTCTTTATTCCTTACTCTCTTTCCTCCCTCACAATTAAATGCATGTCTTCTTTTGGTTACTCCTGTTGTCTTTACCCTCCCTCACCAGCCCATCGAAATCACTGGGGGAAGCGCCATCTTAGACTCCTGCCAGAAGGATCGTTAATTGAATTTAATTTTGAATAACAGATTCATCAAAATTGCTTGATGGATTTTATTTCTCTCTCTCTCTCTCTCTCTCTCTCTCTCTCTCTCTCTCTCTCTCTCTCTCTCTCTCTCTCTCTCTCTCCTTTTAGCTCATTCGTTTTGAATCAACAACAGCACTACAATGAACATCAGCAGGTTGATAGCGAGACTTGACCCTGAGTTTACCTCTCTCTCTCTCTCTCTCTCTTCCTCTCTCTCTCTCTCTCGCACTTTCTCTCTCTCTCAATCTCTTTTGGCATGTCCCTCTCTCTCTTTCGGCATCTCTCTCTCTCTCTCTTTCAGCATCTCTCTCTCTCTCTCTCTCTCTCTCTCTCTCTCTCTCTTCGGCATCTCTCTCTCTCTCTCTCTCTCTCGCTCTCTCTTGAAATCTATCGCACTTTATCTTGACATCCCCCCTCTCTCTCTTTCATTCTCTCTTGATATACATCTCTCCCTCCCTCCCTCTTAATTTCGCGTCTCTCTCTCTCTCTCTCTCTCTCTCTCTCAAACACACACACACATACACACACACTTTACGCGTCTGTTTCTCTTTCTTCCTGTTGCCATTTTAATTCTCGATTTTTTCTATTCTTTTTATTCATCTCCATTTTGTTTGGTTATGTTTGCCGTATGAATGTTTCGCGCGACCCTCTTACGTAGCTACTTCCCTTCGCATTCGATTGTCGTCAGTTCAAGAAGATGGGTAAAAAGATCAGAAAGTCGGAATAGAGTGGCAAAAGAAACAAAACAAAACAAAACAAAAATGCGTCATGAAAGAGACAAACTTGGAAAAGGTGTCCCAACAGATAAGTCAGTGACATCTAGCATCAGACTTCACGAAATGTAATTTACCTTCAGTAATTGAACATTGGCTACTTGAATCCCGCCAATACTTCCGCATCTAGCATTGGAATGGAGGCTGTGCAGTCGGCTAGGCAGGGGAGCAGGAGAGCATGCGCGTATGTGTAAGAGAGTGTGAAGAACGGAAAAAGAATAATGAGTAAGTTGGAGGCGACAGCAAAGATCAATTTGATAATTCGGTAAATAAACAGAAGAAAGATGACCCAAGGAATAAAAAAAGCAGGGAGTGGAAGGGGCAGACCACGAAAGAGAAGATGGAATGGAAAAGAGATTTTTAAAAGAAATTGTTAGAACTGTGATTATTCAGCGATAAAAGAAAAGTTAATCGCAGAGAGAAAGAGTTATAAAAAAGAAGAAAAAAAAAACGATTATTATAAATAAGAATGAAAGAAAGATTGAGGAAAAACGTATGTGATAAGAAAAACGAATGAGTCGAAAAGATGAAAAAAGTAAAGAAATAACGATGAAATCATAAAATAAGAATGAATTTAAATGCGAACATTATTTTAAACATAAAGATGGAATGACTGAATGAATCAGTTTTTTGCGACTGTACTCTTATCAATTGATTATTTTACCTGAATCTTTGCTTTGTCAATACTCACAAACCTTCAATGAACTCTTGTTTCTATTCATTAATAATAGATTTAAATGGGACTGATATTTTCACAATAGTCATTTAAATAAAAAAAAGAAACCATTTATTTATATATCATTAGAATTCTCATTATGTTTGTGTATATGTATGTAACTATAACACAGCAAAAAATGATTCTGAATTCAAACCAGCTTTTTTTCCGGTTAAAAATTGACCTTGTGTTCTACTAATGGTGGAGGGGTTGGGTAAATACATACATGCACAAATTTAAACTCTAAATAATATAGAATCTGAGACCATTTCTGAGACTAGTAGTAACATATGTGGTTTTTCGAAAAAAAAAATAACAACCGATTTTAGAATAGATTTTTATTCCTGATTTATGAACTTAATCAAAAATATGATTCCCAGATATATATGAATTTCTGCTATCGATTTATGGCTGTAAGATAAAATTCTTAAAGGTTTTGATGCCAAGTAAACTTTAAATGTAATTCTTACTTTTCCTTTGAAACGGAATGTTTCTAGGCATAAAATGCGTCCATATGCTTGAAAAACTGGTTTTTGTTCGGTGAGAGACCAGGAGAAATTATCTCATCTCCCAAGTCATTAAGCTTCTGCAGTGTCACCCTGGCAACATGTGACCGAGTATTTTCTCGAAACTGGACGATGACCAAGCAGGAAAAGTAAATGCACCCCTCCTTTTTTCATGATAAGGATCAAGGGCAGATAACTTTCAAAATCAAATTCCAAAAGAAATGATTTTTATAAACAGAGAACAATTTAATCATTAGGAATGTTACTTTTTGAAATAATTACTATTAAGGTAATGTTAGAATAGAATTTAAACAATTTATTTACGAAAATCGGACAGTATTTTCTGAACAACACAATATCTACTTTTGCCTAGTCGGATGGGACTTAAGAATACACTGACTGCGCCTCTGCAGAGCGGTAAGACCCACCCCCACCCCAACAAGTGTCCTGGATATGATACTAAACAATCTGACGATGAGGTTCCAGTAATGCTGGAGCTTTGCAGAGCACCCATTCATTGGCATCGCTCCCAGGTCCATTGTGACCCAGAGTGGTACCACCTGATAGGGTCCTACGTATGAGTTTAATAGAACTAAAATACGTACTTTACGTTAAGCTGAATTACTTGAAATAGAAGTGTTTTGATATTTAAAATGTGTACTTATGCTAAACTGAACTGTTTGAAATAGAACTTTTTTCACATTTAACTGTGTGGACAAAAACTCATGCTAAACTGAATTGTGTTAATTAGAACTGTTTGACTAAACTGAATAGCTTGAAATAGAAATGTTTTTGCCAATTAAACTGTGTACTCATGTAAAACTGAATTGTTTGAAATAGAACTGATCATTTTTATATAAAACGGATTTGGCATTAAATAACCTTCAAAGGTTATATACCAAACAAACAAACAAATAATATCTACTTCTGAGATGAATTGTTGTGAATTTATTTTTAAATTTGTTGAACTTAGAGAATAAAACAATTCTTCGTCCAATGCACAACTGAATTATTATTTTATGTAGTCTGCATTTACACTAAATGTCATTTTCTAATTCTGGTAATTTCTCGATATAACGAAGAAAAAATAAAATGCTAATTTGAATCATGACGATGGAGAATCAATATCATCATTAACTGCTTTTACAGGAAGAACCTGACGAGTTCACAGGTGACCTACTCGGTTCTAAATACTTGGGGCATTTAATAAATACGATGAATTTTGTAGTTGGTAATAGGAAGCAATGTTTAGAGTTTCACATTTTTCAAAGAAATCAGTATTCATGGGTTCTTCCATTGCTCAGAAGACAGTCAGAATGACCTTCTTTAATGGCCACTGCTCCCCGGAACTTTTCTTTACCGGATAGTCAGTGTGTTTCCACTTCATAGACAATCTTTTGACTTGGATTTGTGGTAGCTTATAAGTAAATATTTTTTGCAAGATTAAAATAATTTTTCCTATTCCAAACCAATTCCAAAAAATGCAGAGTTTACATATATGGAAAATATTCTTGAAAAAATATTATTTTACATTTTTCAAAAAGAAAACCCTTATTTATAAAATGACTCTTTTCTTCCCTATTCAATCAAAAAGACTTCCTTTATTTATTAAATGACCGTTTTCTATATAATGGGTCCCTACTCAGTCAAAAAGATTTCCTTTGTTTATTAAATGACTCTTGTCTATATAATAGGTCCCTACTCAATCAAAAAGATTTCCCTTATTTATTCAGTGATCCACGTCTAAATAATAGGCCCATTCTTAATCAAAAAAAAATTCCCCTTATTTATTTATACAATGACCCTCGACATAGGTTCGTATTCAGTCAAAAAATTTTCCTTGTTTAATAAATGTTCTTCATATATTAGTAAAAAAAATTCACTGAGAAGGAAAATTGTCTTCTATAAGCAAAAGTTGAAATATTCTAAAAGTACGGAACGACATGGTTTTCCATTTGGTCACATTTTAAGAGAAAATTAGTCGGTGGTTTCCAACTTTTTTCATGTTACGAATCCTAAATATTACGGAGAGACTTCGAAAGAACTAATCAAGTTAACAAAAGAAAGAATATTATAGAAATTACAAATCTTCTTGTTTTCCTTTATTAAAAATCTGTTATCTCACTTTAGAAAAATAGCAGATTAAAGTAGAATCTTTTAGAATTACATGAAGAATCTAATTTTATATTAATCAAATAACAAGATATTTAATAACACTCTTGCTTCTACAATATTAAATTGTTCAATTATTCATTAATAGATTGATTGATTTTAATTGCATCTGAATCAGTTTGGAGTTATTTAATGCCTAGAGGTTAGAGAATCACGTACATAGTAAATTCCTATTTACTTGACTCATTGACGGAACCACAACAGAGTGGACCTGTGAGTAATGGCAATGTGGATGTACTCTACATTTCCCCAGAACTGGGGCCTTACCATTTGATGCAGTTTAATGTTATAACCAGGACATCTTTTTAGGAAGGGGTCTTAGCCCTCAGCCAGGGATACTGTGAACATATGTTACGCAAACAAGCCTTCTAAAAGAGAAGAAACAAGAGATAGATGATTACATCTCCTCGAGACACCTCGGTAGAAGCGGTGAAATAAAATAAACAATATTTCGACTTTAATAATTACAAAGATATTCAAAATTGAAATGTTTATTCTATGTTTCATTTACGGTTGCGGATATACCAATTGGGGGTTGCTGAAAAGTTCTCGGCCCAAACAAAAACAGAATGACCTTCTTTTGTTTATTTCTCCAAAATTCTTTTTCTTTTAGTAGTGAGGATTAAAAAAACTTGATTGATTCTTGGTTGATTGATTTCAATAGTATGTCTAGGATTATTTTATGCTTATAGGTTAGAGAATTTCGTTCATTGTATATTTATATTTATATTTTTATAGTTGTTTCTTCTGAGATTTTTGTTCACAACTATGCCCAAATTATTTCTATCAAATAAGAATATTCGATATTATATATATCGAATATTCTTATTTGATAGAAATAATTTGGGCATAGTTGTATAATTTCAAGTATTCTTATCTTATACTAATAGTTACGCGGTTTCAACTTATTATTTCAATCTAATAATCATTTGTTTGTAAACAATTATACAGTTTCAAGTAACTAATGATAATCCTTAGTAAACAATCATAGCATCAAGTAATTATTCTTAATACACATAATTTACTGTTGTATGGCATTTGACCCACAGATAGAACCTAGGAATAATGGCGATGAAAGGGTACTTCACACTCTCTACACCTTCAAAACGTTAAGAAACTCTCGAAAAGATATGCCAAATGTTATCTATTAATTTTTGCTTTGATATAGCTAAAAAATCTTGGGTTGCTTACAGTACCAACTGTAGCTTAAGTATTCGCTCATCTAAATACTGAACTGGCTTAACCTGTGATCAAGTGAGAACTAGTGTGACTTGACCGTAACTCATGTGCCAAGACAGTTGAATCACTATAAATACGTAGAATAACACGTTTCCTGATTCTAGATCATTCTCTTTTTAGTCGGATTGTGAACTTTTCAACCTCCTGTTGTATTTAGTATTAATTTTGAAAGGTTTCAAAGATTAGCCAAAGTAATTTTTTTTCTTATCTTCTTATTCTTGGTTTAAATTTTCTGCCAATATCAATACGTAAGGCGATCCGTTAAGGTAAATCTAAATCTCTATCATATTTAGTTTCTACAGAAGCCAAAAAACTCTTGGCAAAATGCTTTTGATTTAACTGAAGCTGAATGTATTTTAGAGATATGATAATTACACTGACTCTCAGTGAAACATTTTTTTACTGATTAAATAAGACAAGCTGTTCCTGAAAATTGTCATCATTGATTTTAACAACATTTAATTGAAAATGATTTTTTAAGTCGCATTTTATAGTTCTGGGATTACGTGAGCTCCTAGATTACCTGATACGTGCTTATAACGAATATGTTTCAAATAGAGCCTATAAAATTGAAAAAACATCAAATTTTTTAAAAAAATTTCGAATGGTATTTGGTCAAATCAATCTTAAGTATAGTTTATAATAGAAATGATCTATGGCATCTGCAGATTTTGCAAGTCAAACGATATGCACACGGATTCAAACAGAAATGTACCCAAGGTTTTATGAAAAAGCAGCAGTTGCTTGCTCAGCAGCCCCATTTACTTTCATGAAATAAATGTCCAAGAAAAGATCAAGGTACATTCCTTTAATAATTGACCTAGTAGCTAAAGTTGATCATAGTTTATACACATTCTAATTCCGTCTGGAGCAGAGTAGTTTGTGACTGAAGAGACCAGTACAAAAGTAACAATGTCTATTAAAAGTTATATTTTTGTATTTTGAAGCCTGCTAGGTCCCCAACTGTAGGAAGAAAGAAAAAAAAAATGAAAAACCCAGGAAAAGTCCCAATACAGCAAAAAAAGTATAAGTCAGTACTAGTGAAAGTCATAAGAAAGTACCTTAATGTTGGACTTTAACTAAGTTAAAACTTAAAACAATTTCCCCCCACCTTTTTTTTTTTTTTTTTTTTTATTATGTACACATGGGAAGCAGCATGATGTACGTAAAGGTATTTGAATAAACCAATGGACGACCAAACTCAATACCCAAATGGGTCCTGGACGTGAGTTTGACCACTTTTCGCTCAGGATCGCCAGTTCGATCGGGGAACTACTGCTGTTCCTCTATAAGAGTGGCTTCTATAGAAGAGTATAAAACAGCCATCGAAAGATAACCATGACCCACACTCAAACCACTTACACAAACCGCATCGCTCTTCGCGCAGGTAAAAAAGGGGCGCGTCCTGCTGAGGTTGGAGCCCTGGCCTCGGTGTTCGAACAATCAGCTACAGAGCTCAAACAATCAAAACTACTAAAATGCAAGCAAACACTACAAATAGCCACATTTAACGTAAGAACCTTAAATAGAATAGGACAACTCCCAGAGCTAATCGCATCGGCCGAAGAACATAAAATAGACATAATATGCATACAAGAACACAGATACACGCACACAGAAGATATCAAATATCACGAAACTGGCAATGGATGGTCGCTCGCCACTGTATCCGCATGGAAAAACTCTGTCAACGCCGCAGTAGGAGGGGTAGGATTGCTTATAGGACCTAGAGCACTAAAAACGCTTAATAGCGTTGAGAAAATACAACCTAGAATGATGGCAGCTACATTTAACGGAAACCCCAGAGCAACAATCGTCTCATGCTACAGCCCCACCAATGTTAGTGAAGAAAATGAAATAGTCACTTTCTACGATGAGTTATCCTCATTAGTGCGTAGCATCCCGAAACACAACATGCTAGTCATTGGCGGAGACATGAATGCACAAATCGGGAAAAACGGAAACAACAAATACAGCCTCCACAACACGTCAAATAGAAATGGGCAACATCTAACAGATTTCATGATAGAAAATAGATTAGCATGCCTCAATACAAACTACCAAAAAAGAGAGGGCAAACTATGGACATACACGTACGCAAACAATACTAAAGCTCAGATAGACTACGTCCTTATAAACAAGAAATGGAAGAATAGTGCATTGAATTGCGAGGCATACTCCTCTTTTGAGGGTGTGTCCACCGATCACCGAATAGTCACAGCGAAAATACGGTTAAGCCTACGAAAAAACGACAAACGAACAGCGACCACCAAACACTATGACTGGGCCCTATTAAACAACAAAGATGTAAGAGATAAATACGTATTAGAATTAAGAAACAGATTCGAAACACTACAAGAAAAGACGGAAAAAAGGACACCAAACGACGAATACGAAAATTTCGTCAATGCACACCTCGAGGCAGCAGCAAAATACATTCCAACAAAAATTAAAACTAAATATAGAGTCCCATGGGAAACTTTAGCGGTGAGAGAAAAACGTGCACTAGTGAAAACAGCCTCCAAAAACTATCGAAAAAACCCAACAAACACAAATGCCTTAAAACTAAAAACGGCACAATATCAATTAGCAGGCATATATATAAAGGAACAGACAGAATACATTCAAAATCAGATAGATAAGATTAGAGACTCGGTGGAAGATAGACAATCTAGAATTGCCTGGCAAACAATAAACGAAGTGAGCAGAAGAAAGAACACAGCCAAAGCAAAACTTAAAGCAGCAAACCAACAAGAAAGAATAAAACTGTGGAAACAGCACTTCGAAAACTTACTTGGAAACCCACCAAAAATAACGCATGAACCAATCACCAGAATAATTAGCAAACAATTAGACATTAAACTTGGACCGTTCACACAAGAAGAACTCGACTCGGTTCTCAGAAAAATTAAAAATAGGAAAGCTGCAGGGCTGGACGAAATTCCCCCGGAAGTATGGAAGACCAGACAATTCGACGACATACTGCTCCGACACTGCAACGCAGTATACAATCAAAATCCGATAGATAGATGGACGAAGGGATGCATACTCCCCTTCCCTAAAAAGGGGGACCTCGGATTAGCCAAAAACTACCGAGGCATAACACTTACATCCATAGCTGCCAAAATCTACAATGCCCTACTACGAAACCGAATAGAACCCAAAATCGACAACATACTTAGAAAAAACCAAAATGGCTTCCGAAGAAATAGATCCACGACCTCACAAATATTAACCATCCGCAGAATCCTTGAAGGTGTACGGGCAAAGAACCTACAAGCAACATTAATATTTGTCGACTTTACCAAGGCTTTCGACTCCATTCACAGAGGAAAGATGGAACAAATCCTACTAGCGTACGGCATACCTAAAGAAACCGTAGCGGCAATAACGATTCTCTATAGAAACACTAAAGTAAAAGTACGATCACCGGATGGAGACACAGAATACTTCGACATTGTAGCAGGAGTACTACAAGGGGACACGCTGGCTCCGTATCTCTTTATCATTTGTCTAGACTACGTACTTAGAACATCGATTGACAAAATCAAAGAGAATGGCTTCGAACTGACGAAGAAAAGAAGCAGAAGATACCCCGCAACAACAATTACCGACGCCGACTACGCCGATGACATAGCGATACTGGCAAATACACCTGACCAAGCCGAAACACTTCTGCATAGTTTGGAACGAGCAGCAGCAAGCATAGGCCTCCATGTTAATGCACACAAAACGGAATATATGTGCTATAACCAAACGGGGGACATCTCCACTCTAAAAGGAACCCCTCTTAAACTAGTAGACAAATTCACGTACCTAGGAAGCAGCGTCGAATCAACCGAAAAGGACATCGAAACGAGGTTAACGAAAGCATGGACAGCTATCAATAGGCTATCGACTATATGGAAATCAGACCTAACCGATAAAATGAAACGCAGTTTCTTCCAGGCAGCGGTCACATCGATACTGCTATATGGATGCACTACATGGACGCTAACAAAACGGCTGGAGAAGAAACTAGATGGCAATTACACAAGAATGCTGCGTGCAATCCTGAACAAGTCCTGGCAGCAACACCCCACAAGACACCAACTGTACGGACACCTGCCCCCTATCACGAAAACTATTCAAGTTAGGCGAACCAGACATGCAGGACATTGCTGGAGAAGCAGAGATGTACTCTTATGGATCCCCACACATGACCGCGCAAAAGCAGGACGACCAGCACGAACGTACATTCAGCAGCTATGTGAGGATACAGGTTGTTGTCCTGAAGACCTGCCTAGGGCGATGAACGATAGGGAGGAGTGGCGAGAGAGGGTCAGGGATATCCGTGCTGCCAGCACGATATGATGATGATGATGATTTTAGGTCGTCTGTTGGAGATTTTGCACTTTTTTCTTAGTGTCAGCTTGTTTGTGACTGCGCTCATCAGCTTCATTTTACCTATTTTGGGAGGTGCCCGTGGTGTGATGGTTATCGTCGTAGGAAGTGGAAACGGCGACACGAGTTCAAATCCTGGACGAGACTAATTGCATTTCACATAGCACTAATACTCTTGGGAAAGGTATGAATCCAATTATTCTCCCTCCAGCTATGGGTAAATAGTAGGGAAGACTAGGTTCTTCAGCCTTGGTGAGGTAACTAGTCTAGGAGAAGGAAAACTCTGAATTCACACCTGTTAAATCCGCTTAAAAATTGACCTTGTGTCATATCCTGCCCGAGCGGAGGGGTTGGTAAATATGATTTACCTATTTTGATGCCAAGAAATCTTTGAATGCTATTCCTACTTCTCCTTTAGAACAGATTTTTTTTGCGTAAAAAGGATCTCGATGCTTGAAAAAATGGTTGTCGGTGAGCGAAAGATCAGGAGAATATATCCCAAGTCACCATTATCTTCTGTTCATGCAATTTCCCTTTTGCAAAGTGTTTAGTTACTCTGTTATGATCAAGTCATTCAGTCGATCATTTGTAATTGTCATAAGGGATCCACTTGTCGTTACAAGTCACTATTCGATCAAGAAATGGATCATTCAAGTTTCACAGAAACAGCATCGATCACACTTCAAAGTGACTTTTTATGAGTTCATATGGAACCTATTTATCGACTTTCTTCACCTTACCAATTTTCTTATGATGGGCCGATATTGTTGAAATGCTGACACCCATTGCCTGGGCCATTTTTCTGGCAATTCGACTCATGTTTTATTCAACAAGTGTTTTCAGATGTTAGTCTTCAATGGCGGATGGACGTTCTCTACACTCCTGATCGTCAATATTCGTATCCCCACAACGGAACTTCTGAAACCAGCGTCGTACTCGTCCGATTACAAGTGACTCCTTCAATTTATGTTCTGTTGATATTGGCAGCTGTGTGAGAGGCATCATGAGTTTGATTGAACTCATGGAAAAAATATAAATACATCATTTCTTTTTCATGTTCACGATGAGGAGCATATAACCTTCAAAATCAAATACTGAAAGAAGAGATGGAAAATTAAGAGGAGACTTCCATTATTAGGAGTGTTAATTCTTTCATACAACTATTATTGAATAATATTTTAGAATGAAATTTAGATAGTTTATCCTAAAGTCGGACAGGATCTTCCAAGCAAACAAGTATATATTAAGCAGCAGTTTTCTTTAATGCATGGTCAATTAAAAGATCAGGCCAGAAATAATATATATTTCTCAAACTTTTTCTTGTTTACGATCAAAGAAATGTTCATCCAAATTCAATGAGAGAAAAATCTGGACAAAAAATTCACATTTTCGAGCGCTCCAGTCATTTACAAGAATGGTACAATTTGTTATCATAGGAAGTAGATTTATTTTTAAAATCCCTCAAGAAAAGGAGAGGCAGTTCTTAATTTATTTAACAATTAGACTTTCTCTCTATTCAGTCAACTGTATGGCGTCAACCGTCGTTTTACTGGCCAGCACCATTCTCGTTTGAATCTTGACCGTTACCCATCAACCAATGGTTCTCTGGCTAACGCCAACTTCGTTTGAAACAAATCTGGATAAAGTCAGTTCACACAATCCTTTATATTACTTTAGACAACAAAAACAATCTGTGCTATTCTTAAAAAATTCAGGAAACACAGCCGAAATCAAAACTGATATCATTAGGCATTATTTACAACCAAACTCAACAGCATCGAAACTCCAACCAAAAATAAAACTAATACCTCTGTAATCATATATATATGTGTGTGTATGTGTGTGTGTGTGTGTTTATTTTAGAAATTCAATTCAATCTATAAAATACAAGGGATAACCGTTGCAAGAAATAGAAAAAGGAAAAACAAAAATTTATAAAATCAATTAAAACAATAATTAAATAAGAAAAAGAATAAAGGGGACAATATTTTTAATAGGTTCGTTTAATAGAATTGTGATCATCAACTTTTTCACATATGCGCACCTCTAATAAAGGTCCGATAAAAATAAGCTACTTAGGATAGTTAAAATTTATTCGGTTTTTTGAGCTTCACAAATATATATATATATATATATGTAAATTTTTCAAAAAATATAAGATTATATACATATATGATAAAAGGCTATGAATATATATATATAAATTTGTGCATATATATATATGTATGTATGGAAAAAACTGGAAATATATCAGAAGATATGAAAACACAGAGATGAAAAACACAAAGTTTTAATGTCTTACTAGCTTTGATGAAGGTCAAAAAACCGAAACATTTAACGTCGGCAAATAATTCTGTCAATAAAATCCCCTGAAGGCCTAATATATTTCATCTTTGAAATATTCATATATATATATATATATATTCTTTTTGTATACTTCTTATTGAAAATCAAAAACAAAAAAAGAATATATTCAAGGTCAGATTACTAAAATAAGACAATCACGAATAGCGAGGCAGACAATAAATGAAGTGAGCCAAGAAATAGCGCCTCGAGAGCAAAACTAAAAGATGCCAACTAAGAAGAACGAATACTGATGTGGAAAGAATATTTCAAGGATCTCCTAAGAAAATTCCCTAAAGTCAGAAATAAACCGATCACAGTTATTATCAATAACCAACTAGACATCAAACTATGACAGTTTACTCAGGAAGAACTTAATGAAGTACTTAGAAAAATTAAAAACAGAAAAGCTGTAGGCCTTGATGAAAAACACTCAGAAGTATGGAAGACAAGGAAATTTGGTGATTTACAACAGCGATTTTGCAACGCCGTATATAAACAGAATACAATAGAGAAATGGATAAATGGTTACATCCTTCTCTTCCCTAAGAAAGATGACATCAAAATCACCAAGAACTACAGAGACATAAATCTTACTTCCATAGCGGCTAAGATTTATAATACCTTGCTTCGCAATCGCATCGAACCTGAAGTTGAGAAAGTTCTTAGGAAAAATCAGAACGGTTTTCGGAGAAATCGATCACCATCTTCAGAGTTTCTAACAATCCATCGAATCATCGAAGGAGTTCATGCAAAAAATCTCGAGATGTAGATTTCTCCAAGGCATTTGATTTCACACATAGAGGAAAAAAGGAGTAAATACTTCTAGCTTATGGCCTCCCTAAAGAAACTGTTTCAGTTAAAATGATGCTCTATAGAAACTCGAAAATCAAGGTACGCTCAACGGGTGGAAACACAGACTTCTTCGACATTTTTGCTAGAGTTCTGCAAAGAGATACATTATGACCCTATCAGTTGATAATCTGTCTAGACTACGTACTTCGAACATCAATTGATATAATTAAAAAATAGCTTTACCCTAAGAAAGACAAGAAGTAGACGACACCCCGCAGAAACTATAACGGACTCAGACTATTTAAATGGAATAGCTCTTCTTGCAAGCACACCTGCCCAAACCGAATCCCTGCTGCATAGCCTGCAGTAGACAGCTCGAGGCATTGGCTTCAACGTAAACACAAACAAAACGGAGTGCTCGTGTTTTAATCGAGGGTCCATCTCCACTCTAAATGGCGGTCCTCTGAAATTAGTAGACAAGTTCACGCACCTCGGCAGCAGCGTCTCATCTACTGAAAATGATGTCAAAGTTCGCCTAGCGAAAGCGTGAACTGCTATCAATCGACTATTGATCTTATGGAAGTCTGATCTGTCTGATAAAATAAAGCGGGATTTCTTCCAAGCAGCGGTTGTGTCAATACTACACAATGGATGCACCACATGGACGCTGACAAAAAAGCATTGAGAAAAACCTAGATGAGAATTGCACAAGGATGCTACGAGTTATATTGAACATATTCTGGGAGCAATACCCTACGAAACAACAGCTGTATGACCACTTACCTCCCATTTCTAAAACCATCCAAGTAAGACGAACAAGACATCTGAGACACTGCTAGAGAAACAAGAACGAACTCATAAGTGACGTTCTTCTATAGACCCCTTCACATGGACGAGCCAGTGATGGTCGACCAGTCAGAACTTACCTGCGCAGACACAGGATGCAGTTAAAAGGACCTGCCGAGAGCAATATACGATAGGGATGGGTGAAGGGAGAGAGTCTGGTAAATCTGTGCTAGCAAAGCGATATATGTATATATATATATATATATATAATTTTATAGAATTTAAACAAGGTTAATTAAATATATATATATATAGTAAAAAGTAAAGTTGGCGACCGTAGTCGAGGGCGACCCGAAAGCTCCCCTTTCAATAGCTACAACTCCGAGGTGTAGGGGAGGGCACTACTCCTCCCAGATTGCTCCACTTTACCCTTGATGCGTACCTTATAATGCTGAGTGTTAAGCAAGGAGGTATCAAGTACCATTTTTAACTCTTTGGTATGACACGACCTGGGACTGAACCCTGGTTTTCTGGGCCATTGGCAAACACTCTACCCACTAGAAGGGAGCTTTCTCTGATACGATCATTATCAATATTTGTTTTAAACTATTTGCAAAATGGAGTTAAAAGAAAATATTTGGTTATAAAAACTGTAAAAAAAATTAATATTCATTCATTCCTATAAATGAAATAGTAAATGAAATTCACTTTTTCACCACTTTTTTCTGTCCTTTTTAATAACTAAAATCAAAATTTAAAATGAATTTTATAACTTCAGGTCAGAATTGCGGGATGTTTATAAATAGTAGAAAATACCGCAATCAGAAGCTATAGGAATGCCTCCGAAAAGTCTATGGAAGGATTTTCCTGTTGAAGCAACATTCTGTTTCCTGGTTGTGATATTAATAATATGGGCAGGTGGTCAAACATCGACCCTGCTCTGTGTGCTTGTGGCTGCGGTTAGAAACCAACACATACACCGACAGAAATTACGAAATCAGTAGTTTCTATGACAGTTTTAATGCAACCCTGACTTAAGAAATTGGAATTAGTATAAAGTAAGGAACGAACGAACGACCGAACAAACGAACGAATAAAAACAAGAAGTTAGTAGTATATGCGGTAGAGGGGATGGATGGGGTCAAATTGATTACATGTTCAATAAAAAGAGAGAAAAGAAAGGAGGAAAAGAAAAAGAGAGAGAGAAATGTTTGATGTGTTTCGAAGTGTACAGTGAGAAAAGCGTGAAAAAGCCATGTATTCGCTCTGATTAACTTCAAGTACAAGGTTCCGTTTCCATCAGATAGCTCAATTTTTTCATCGGACTGGGCGCTAGACAATCCTATCCGTTGGGCTTTGCCTACATATAATAGCGGACAGCGAGCCGACCGGACGGGCTTGGACCGATATAAAGGTAAGCTAATAAAACTAAGATGTGGGCTTGGGTTTGGCGTTGTCTATATTGGTTAGGGAGGGGGATATGATATGAACGTCAGCGGGAAAAGGTCGAAATTGGAAGACTCAAAAGACAAGATGGCGCAAAGGTTAATAAACACCAATGTTGACGCCATTGATACCCTCAACCATTCCCCTACTGTAGGCAAACCCTTTCAATGGAGCATGGATCAAACTCCATTTTTAGTCCATCTTCATCTTTCCAGTTACTCTTTCTCCCCATCTCCCTTTTCTTCTCTTTCATTATATTAACATCCTTCTCTCCCTCTTCCTCTTCATCTTTCTCTCTCTCTCTCTCTCACACACACACACACACACACACACATATACACTCACATTTTCTCTCTATCTCTCTCTCTCTATCTCTCTCTCTCTTATTATATTATTCCCTCCTTCCTTTTTTAAAGTCTTCTTTTATTTCTACGGAACTACGTTCTCCTCCTCCCGTTCATCATCTTTCCAGTTATACTTGTTTATATCGTACGTTGTACTTCTGGTTCAATTTCGCCCTTTCTTTTGTACTGTTTTTCCGTGTGTTTGTCTTCCACTGCATTTTGACCTCAACATATCCACTGAATCTTGTTCCTTCCTTTCTAATCATCATATTAATCTCTTTTCTCTTTTCTCTTGCTTTCTATCTCTTTTTGCTGCTCTCTGATACTCTCTATTGCCCTCTCTCTCTCTCTCTCTGTCTCTCTCTGTCTCTGTCTCTGTCTCTCTCTCTTTCATTATCTGTGTTTCTCTTTTTCTTTTTTTCTTTTTCTCTTGCTCTGATCCTCTTGCCTTCTCTACCTTCATCTGTTTTCATCTTTTTATCTTTCATTATTTCTCTCTCTATCTATTTATCTATCTATCTATCTATTTATCTTGTGCTCTCTTTTTCTTTTACTTTGTCTCTCCTTCTCGCACTCCTAACTTCTATTTATCTTTATATCTCTCTCTTTCATTATTTCTCTCTCTCTCTCTCTCTCTCTCACTCTCTCTCACTCACTCACTCCTGTATTCTCCACTTCCCCCTTCTTTCCTCTTTTATTCATTATCTTTCTTATTCTCTTTGTGTTTTCTCTTCTTTTATTATTTCTCTCTTCCTTTTTCTGTCTTTATCTCTCACTTGATTTCCATTTCTTTCATTCATTATCTTCGTATGTTTCCCTCCCTCTCTCTCTCTCTCTTTCTATCTCTCTCTCTCTCTCTCACTCTCTTTATACTATTTCTGTTTTCCATCGTTTTATTCGTCTTCTTCTGTATTTCTCTCTTTTGATACTTTATTTCACTCTATCACTTCTTCCCTTTCTTTCCACCCTCAATCTCTCTGTCTGCATCTCTCTCTCTCTCTCTCTCTCTCTCTCTCTCTCTCTCTCTCTGTGTGTTTTCTCTTTTTTTCACACACTGTCTTTATTCCTCTCTTTTTACTCTTCTCTCTTCTCTCTTTGATACTTTCTCTGTCAATCTACGCTTTTTCTCTCGGTCACATACCATTCCTGCTTTCCATCTCTCTCTCTCTCTCTCTCTCTCTCTCTCTCTCTCTCTCTCTCTCTCTCTCTCTCTCTCTCTCGCTCTCGCTCTCACTTTCTTCCCTCGGTTGCTATTTTCATAGAGGTGTGAGAAGACTTACAGTCTCAAAATATTTGTATTATGCCTCTTGCCGGCCAGAGGCACCTAATGAACCCCATCAACCCACCCATCCACTATGTTCCCGTCGCCATCTAATATTGACTGGCAAATAACGCTCTTCCCCCAGTAATGCCTACCATTATGCGCTGCAGAAAACAAGAGAACGGAAGGAGACGAAAACTAAAAGAAAGTAAGAAACGGTAAAAGATGAAAAAGAAGGCGAAAGAAATTGGTAGCCCCAAGGAGAAAGCATACAGCAAGCACCCAAACTCTTATTTTACCCACCCCTATGCTTTCCCGAGACTGAAATTCAATTTCCATTCGTCTCTCTTGGCCAATTGAGCAATTCCTTCAATCAATGGTCGCAGCAAATACAAGAGTTTAATCGACGATTTCTAATAATTCCTAACATTTTGTCTTCGTTCTTCGTCATCCGAGATATCGGTTTGCAGAAATGCCGAATTGTCAACGTCTTTCGGCGCAAAGAATTAACACAAAGACCCAAAGAAGAACCACAGCTAATAAAAATTTATCAGCGTGCAGTTTTTTTTTCAATAATGTTGTCTATAATCAGGTTTGCAGATTAGTGTACATATTGATTATTTTTTAAAGAACTAGATTGACTGCTTCAGGAACTTTTTGGTAACAAAATCTACTTTGTTGCAACTAATCGCGCCCTTGAAATATCTGTTTAGTTTTCGTTATTTTCTTCAAACAATTAAATTCGCTAGTATATCGTCTGTATTGCTGAATTAGCCATGGGAACTGTCAGAGGCTATATGCAAATAATGTGCTGAGTCATAGATAATTTCCGTTTTAATAAAATATCATTTATCCATGAATAATTTAACCATGACTTAATCTTATCGATAGTATATTTGCAAATATTTTGAATCATCACTTGCCATTCACCAAGTAAATTATTGATTCCTCTTAAGAAAAATTCAACTGGTTTCGAGCTCAAAAATGTTCCCACAAACATTTTCACCTGATCAATTTGAGAATTTTTTATCATTCTAAGTATTTTTGAGAAAAAAGAAAAGATGGAAATCTCTTGGTGAATATCGTGAATGGTGAATATCGTGGATGAAGTAGAACAGACCATCCTAAATCCATTATTTTTTCCAGCATAATTCTTGCTGAATGTGACTTTGTATTATCATGGAGAAGCACAAAGTCTCACCTATTGACGAATGCAGGGCGTTTTCTAAGATTTTTAAGCCCACGTTGCAGGTATTGAGAGTATAAGTCAGCATTGAGTATCAGATTGCGATTAAAAGACTTCAAATGAATAATATAGTGGTGATTTCCCCCATACACTCAACAATGATGTATCACAAGAAAGAAACTTTAAAAACCAGTTTTGGTTTTAGTGGTCGGTAATGACCAAGTATCCATAAACACTTTAAATTTTCTCTTCGACTTCTGTAGTGTTTATCATGATTATTATCTTTATTGATATTATTAAACTCCTACAAAATTGCATGTTCAATATGCACTTCCAGTTCCTCCATTTTAAGGAAGTGAAATCAAACACTAAATTATTATCATGCACACTCTTTCACTACAGAAATACGAATTACCGATGAAGGCACTCTTTAATCAAGTAATTTCAAGATGTGTTTAAAACATTGGATGTTTGAGGTGCATAGTTACAACTTGCTTTTAAAAATCAGACAGTACTTATGGCTAAACCCAATATATTTAAGACAGAGCTGGCCAACCTATAACGCACGCACCAAAAAGTGATTCCTTTCCTTGTTAAGTGAGGTGCATTACATACAAAGGAGAATTTTGCCAAATAGCTTTTAATTGTCACTCGTATGCGAAAGAGTTGGGCTTTATTTATGTTTTAGTACAAAATGTTTTCTACAAATTCATCACCGAAAACAAAAATTTTTCAAGCTTCTAAAATTATCAGTTTCTGGTGATCATTACTCTATCAACATTCCACTCTATGAAAGTGGATGACAGTAGTCGCGGTATACGATGACAGTAGTCGCGGCAGAGAGGTAAGCGCCAGCTAATAAGCGGTATCTTTGGGGAGGTTCCAGTTCTAGGGCGTATGGAGTATCCCTTCATTGCCATTATTCTCGGGTCTACTCTGACCTGGAGTGTTTGTACTTGTTAGAGTCCTATCTATGGGTCAAATAGATCTGCTTGATAATTATTAGTATTTGATAGGAATATTTGACGTATAAATGTAGATTTTTTGTATTAAGAATAGTTACTTGAAGCAATAATTATTTACTAATTACTTGAAACCATAGAACTGTGTGAAAACAAATGACTATTTTTAGAAGTAATTACTTGAAATCATATAATTATTAGTATACAATTGGAATACTTGCATCTATATGACTGTATGTAAATCATTTCTATCAGATAGGAATATTTGATATCATATAATTGAGTACAAAAATCTTAAGAGCAACTACACAAAAAAAAAAATGTCAAATGAACACGATTCCCTAAACCCAGGTATAAATAACCCTAAACGGGTTGACATACCATTAAAAGCAATCAATCAAGCCATTTGTCAGCATTTCTTAGTACTAAGGAAATTTTCCCCGAATTATATCTGTTGTTCATACATTCAACCAACCCCTCCGCACAAGCAGAAAACGAAAAGAGCGACAAGTACTTGGACCTTGCCAGAGAACTAAAAAAAGAGTATGGAACATGAAGGTAATGGTTATAACATTTGTAATTGGGGAGTTTGAAACGATCCCCAACGCTTGGTAAGGGAGCTGGAAAAGTTAGAAATCAGAGGATGAGTTGAAGCTATCCAAACTATAGCATTGCTAAGATTGGCTAGAATTCAAAAAAGAGTTGTAAAAACGTGAGGAGACTAGCTGTCACTCGGACTCCAGTGAAAGACCATCTTCTCACGCAGGTGGAAAATTTCGGAAAGAATTGTAGTTGTAGTAGTAGTAGTAGAAATTTATTCGCACAAAATAATTTTGTTTCAAATATTACTATCTAATACTAATAATTTTCAAACAAATCTATTTGATCCCTCGATGAAACCCCAACAAGCACAATCACTGATGTAATGGGTATCGTCATAGGAAATGGACACGGTGACACGAGTTCAAATCCTGAACGAAGCTGATTGCATTTCACATAGAACTAATACCCTTGGGAAAGGTATGAATCCAGTTATTCTCCCTCCAGCTATGGGTAAATAGTTTCTTTAACCTTGGTTAGGCAACCAGTCTAAGAGAAGAAAAACTCTGAATTAAAATCTGTTAAACTCCACTTAAAAATTAACCTTGTGTTACATCATGCCCACGCGGGGAGCTTGATAAATACAAACAAGCACAATCACTCGAGGACGGAGTGGACCTAATAATAATAGCAACATAGGTAATCCACACATTTCCCAAAGCTCTAAAAATTGGAACCTCGCCACTAAATGCAATTTTGTGTCATACTCAGGATACACTTTTTGGGAGAAGCGGATATACTCAGCGTGGTATCTATATAAATAGATATATTTTGTAAATGACACCATCTAAACCCAGCGGAGCCTAAGATACGGCGATTGCATCCCTTGCAGAGAAGTAAGATCCCAACCAAAAAACTTTATTCTGTGGTACAGTTTTCTGGATCTTTAGGGAACACAGACTGACCGCTTCATTATCATTACTCTCAGAATCACTTTCATCTGAAATGATCGTGCTTGATAAGGTCCCATCATTGGATCAAATAATTCTGTTCAAAAATTATTAGTATTAGATCGGAATACTTGAAACTATATTGCCGTAGCCAGTTTATTTGCATAAAGAGTGATCATTATTATTTTTCACACCAGCGTTAGTAATGGTTTCCACTGGAGTGTGAGTGGCAGCAAGCCTCCTCAAGTCTCCAGGACTCTTCTCGGTATTCTGGCCGATCTTAATAATGTTGTAGTTTGGATGGTCTCAGCTTGACCTCTGATTTCCAACTCTTCCAGTCCTTTTACGAATCTTTAGCGGATTCTTCTAAGCGCACCAATTACAATTGGTATCACCGTCACCTTTATACTCCATAGTTTTTTTTAGTTCTCCAGCAAGATCTAGGTATTTATATCTCTTTTAGTGTTCTTTTGATTTTACTCTGTGGTCTGCTGGGACGGCAAAGTCCTTTATTCGGCAAGTTACTTTTTTCTTTTTTTTTTTTTTTGACAATCATTAGGTCTGATCGTCTGGCCATGATTAGTTCATTTGTTTCTATCTCAAAATCCCCTAGAACTATGCGTGTCTTATTGTCCAGAACGGATTCTGAGTTAAGCATTTACCATTTGTTCATATGGTCAAATTTTAATTTCGTATTCAATTCTTAGTGAATCACCTTCCTCACCTAGTCGTGTATAGTCTTATACATTTTTTTGCGTAAATTTGCTGCATTCGCTAATTATATGATTGATCATTTCGTCTCTGTCACCACAAAACCTTCACCTGCTATTTTGTTGTGTCTTATATATTTTGTTTTAACATAGTTTATCATCATGGCGTCATTTTCGGCTGTAATTAGAAGGGATTCAGTTTCTTTGATAAGCTTTCCCTTTCTCAGTTATCTCCAAGTCTTCTCATGTGAGATTTCGCTTGTTTGTCTCTTGAAATATCCATTCAGTTGTTTTCTTCCCATTTTTATTTTCTAGTTATTGTTGTGCTGTTAATCCTTGTGTAGTTTGTGTTGTTTCAAGTCGCTGTAATTAATCTTTCTTTGCTCTTTTTATGTAGTCTTCTAGTCGTCGTATCGATGCATCGACTCAACCTTCAATGCTGCGGAGTCCTCTTCCTTCTACTTTTCTTGACACATATAGACTGTCTATGTCATCTCTGGGATATAAGGCCTTTTGCATTGTCATTCGTTTTCTTGTTCTCTGGTCCATTTGTTGAAGTTCTTCCCTCGTCAACTTCCAGAATGGTCCCTAGTATCTTACTTGGTGAAAAGCTCAGGTGTTTATCTCTTTGATGAGATGTCTGTAATATAGTTTGTTTCGAGTAGTTTTCTCGTTCTCCTGATATACTCTTTTTATTTTTTTTCTTTCATTTCCGCTTGTTTTATTGTTTTCGCTTTTAATATTCGCAAGTACTTATAAATTTCTCCGAGCATTCTAATTTTTCTTGATTTGGTAGTTCTATTCCTTCCGTCATTTGTCGTTTTCCAATTTTCATTATCAGCCTGCCACATTTTTCTCGGCCAAATTCGATCGCTATATCCTGATTGTATATTCCCACTGCCTGTACTAGGGTTTCCAACTCTTTTTTCATTCTTAGCAAACACTTTGATGTCGTCCATGTATATGAGGTGAATGATCTTTTCTTTCGATTTAGTAAGTTTGTATCCGGCTGTGCATTTCCTAAATATATGATTCAGTGGCATTATCGTAATAACAAATAGCGCATCTTCCTGGAATATTCCTCTCTGGATTTTCCCCTCGGCAAACTTTTTCCTCCTGCTGTCAATTCCACTCACCAGTTTTTCATGGCTTACTCAATAAAATTTATGATATTGTCAGCTACCCAGTACATTTTGAAGCAGTTTACCATTCAGCTATGCGGGACCACTTCGTATGTCTTTTGTCGTCAATCTATGCCATAGCTACATTTTTCATCTCGTTTTGCTAGCCTTGAAGTTATGTTGATCAATCTATAGTAGATCTCCTGTTCCTCTTGCTCTCTTGTAGCATTCTTTTTGTTCTTTGGGGAACAATCTGCGATTAATTAGTGAGTAGTAAATCTCTTCCCTAATTTTTGCTGTTAAGATTTTTCACAATACCAGCAAGCACGTTATGGGTCTATAGTTGTTATGGGAGGTTCCTTTTGGGGTGTCTTTTTGGATCAGAGTAGTCTATCCTTTGATTATCCATTCGGGTTCATCTGTTTCTTCTAAGCATGTATACATTTCGATAGCCAGTCTATCATGGATGGAAGTGAATTTTTTAAACCAGAATCCATGTATGCCCTCATGGCCAAGCATTTTCCAGTTTGTTTCATTTTGAGTGTTGTTCTCGGTGGATCGAGGCATACATTTGCCCTAAACCCTTCTTCGAGTTTTTGTAACTCTTTTTTCATGTTGTTTATGTTCTCTCCGTTCCCATATTTTGCTCCACAATTGTTTTACTTCCTTTGAATACGGTTTTTGGCCTGTCTTCATGCATTCTCCTCCAACTTACTGGTTGAATTTTGTTTCGTGGTTTTGGAATGTCTTGGTTTTGTCTGTATCGTTTGATCCTATCTCGGTATCTTTCAACTCTTCCTTCTTTCGCCAGTACCCTCTGATTTATCTTTAATTGTTCTGTTATTTTTCTCTTTTCGTCCGAACATATCCCAGTGCTTTTCCTCTGTTTTAAAATTTTTGCTTGTTATTGTAGTTTTCTTATCTGTGTTTCCACACTAGTTTCCCATACAGGTTTTGAGCTTCTGTTCATCTTTATCTTATGACACTAAATTGGATTTACTGGTGAGGTTCCAATTTCTAGAGCTTTGGAAAATGTGTGGGTTACTTATATTGCCATTATTACCAGGTCCACTCTGTCCTCGTGTGATTGTGCTTGTTTCAATTTACCAAACCCTCCGCTTTGGCAGGATGTGACACAAGGTCAATTCTAGGGGAACTAACCCCCCCCCCCGCTTGGGCAGGATGTGACACTAGGTCAATTCCTGGGGAACACCGATTTTATTACAGACTAATTTCGCTCCTGCATAGATTAGTTCGTTTAGTTCCATGATGTTGTTCATTGAGATATTTGTTAATAACTTGTTTATTTTTTCACTTTCTGCCTTGACCTTTTTCCTGTTCTTGTTCCAGAGAGATGGTAATATGGTCGTCTTTTTTAACTTTATTCTTTTTATAATCTCTACGTTAATTTTTTTTCTTCTTGTGTCAGTATATGTTCCATGGTGATTGTGTGTATCGTGTTTCCTATTACTTTGCATTTTAATTCGGTGAGAGGGTTTCTTGTTTTTCAGAATTTAGCGTATTGTATTATTGTATTAGTGTCTTATTGACATGATTCCCTATTTATTTGTTGGTACATTTCTTGTATTTCAAGGACAGAAAACTAACCTTTCTTTATTATCGTCCTAGTTTGGTCAGCAAGTCTTTGGCTTGTTGCCTTAAATCTATTTATTTCTTCCCAGATTTCTATCAGTCTTTTTCAATAAACTCTTATCATTACCATAATTATTAGTATTATTAGTATTAGTAGTAGCAATAATGATAGTAGTAGTAGTAGTAGTAGTAGTAGTAGTCTGCATTACTTAAAAACATATAATTTATTGAAATACTTCAAACAATAAAAACTACGATTGAAATAATTGAAATCACACTATTGCATGAACTTGTAAGCTTCAGGGAATGTGGAAGTTATCACTTAGAGATCATTACTCCCAGATTTACTCTAACCCGGAGTGGTAGTACCTGTTAGGCTCTAATTTATGAGTCAGACAAAATTGTTTGAGTTAATCGTGTGTTTACCTTTTTTTAGATGATAGTGAAGATACGTGTTTGTATCCTGTAGACCATTATTTTTAAATCGACTTTGGTATAAGATTTTTTCCGGGGTCTTTCGTTACATGAATTCGTTCATTAAGTATATATGATATCTCATCAAAATTAAACAAATGATTTTTTTCACATAATAAGTACGTTTTTTTTATTTTGAAAAAGGATACAAATTTATAAATGATAACAATGACGTTCAGAAAATTACTGAATATCCTAGCTTAATGAATAACATAAGATATGTATTTGAAACGCCGAGAATTACCTTGTTTCTAAGCCTAACCACGCGGTAACCTCATTCCAAAGTGTCCTCGCAGAGCTTTTAATTAAACAAAGGCTGTTTGTTAAGGTAATAGAGTTTTTACTTAACATTATTTACTTTACATTATAACACCAAATCGCTTTGTACAAATCGCTGTTTAGAACTTTTATAACGATGTCGTGTGATTTTGTTAATAAAAAAATAAATAGTACTCCCCAAGCGTACATAATCAATTCTACATGTAATTATTATATTATCAATTATATTGTGAATCAGTGGTGGGGTTTTAATATGGTTTTCATATCCAATTAATCACGGTAGACTACATCAAGATATAGACTACATTATTTATTAACAGTATTGCATTGGTTTTGATTGTCTTATAGTACTTTTGAAAGTATAAATAAGTGTTTGAATGTTTCCTTTTTGTCATTATATGTTGGAGAAATATTTTTGTATGCTAACAGAGCCAAAATTTAGGGGTCATTTATTACAAGCAATATATGATAAAAACAATTTTTCCGGGGTCTTTCGTTACACGAATTCGTTCATCAAGTATATATGAAATCTCTTTAGAAAAACATTAGAAAAGCATAGAGAATCTCTGTAGATGATTAAATGAATCTTTTTTCTTAATATTCGGATTGACTTTCTCTTTTTATTAATCATAAAAGTGTAATATAATGGCCGAGGGATTTCGTTTTATATATCTTGCCTTTCGGTTTAGTTAGGCTGAGAATCTCTCGCTTAGCGCATGGGATAGTTAGGTGCAACATGAGCGCAGGTGTTCACGCGCGTGCGGAGAGGATGTGTCATTCAGAGATGTCAAAATAAAAACACCAGATAGAAAATGTGACCGCAGGATGTGAATGACGTCATGTACCGCAAGCGTGCGCGGAGGATTTTGGGGATTTGAAAAAAAGTCAGTTAGTTGAGTTTCTGCCTCGGAGGAAGACAGTTGACTTTCGGGGCTCGCCGAGGCCTTGCGGCGGGTGTCGCACGTGGTTTGGGGCAGATGGAAAAGTCAGCATAGAAAGATTGTGCCTCTCTCCTTATGTCGAAAAACCTTTTAACTCAAAGGTAATAAACAATTTCGTACCTGAACTAAGAAGTCGTTAGTGTTTTTGTGTTTTGGTATTCCTATGTGCGTTATGAACATACTATGTACATTTCACATCCATATGAATGGCTATGTTACAAAAGAACATTTTGTTATTGAATAGATGTACGCGCACTATAATCAAGCGATTTAGTGTAACGCGACAGAATAAAAAAATAAAATAGTTATAACACCGGCATGTTTTGAAACTCTTTTATGTATATCAAATAACTTTAAGCAAATAAGATTATTTTAAGATGACGGGAGGTGGTAGGACATATAGTTATTTCAGTTTCTCAAATGTACAACTACCAGGTTTAGTAATAGTTAACAAGATTCTATATTGACAAAAAAATAAAAGGAAAATAACAAAAGTTTGATATTTGCTTGGACTTGAACAGCGACAAATTTCTTACAGCAATAGATAGATAGATAGATAGATAGATAGATAGATAGATAGATAGATAGATTACGCGGAGGATAAATAAGCAGATAGGTAGACGGACGTATAATGAATGTATCTAAAAAGTAAAATACATTGAGTGGTTGTGGTGAAAGAGAAATTACTACGAAGTATATGAACTCACTGACATAGATAGATAGATAGATAGAGAGAGAGAGAGAGAGAGAGAGAGAGAGAGAAGATAATATAATCTCAGGAATATGAAAGAGAGAGAGAGAGAGAGAGAGAGAGAGAGAGAGAGTGTGTGTGTGTGTGTGTGTGTGTGTGTGTGTGTGTGTGTGTGTGTGTGTGTGTGTGTGTGTGTGATATAGTGAAAAAGTAAAAGAAATATAAAATAAGGAATATAATAGAGAGAGAGAGAGAGAGAGAGAGAGAGAGAGAGAGAGAGAGAAAGTAAAAAATAAAATAATCTTTGGAATATGAGTCAGACAAACAGAGACAGACAGACAGACAGAGAAGGAAAGAGTGAAAAAGTGAGAAAGTAAAAGATAACCTAATCTCAGGAATATGAGAGAGAGAGAGAGAGAGAGAGAGAGAGAGAGAGAACATATGAACAGGAATATAAAAAGACAGGGTGATCGATAGATTGATGTATATTTATGGACAATCAATTGATTTTCATTGTAAACCAAATTTTGAAGTTTGGTGCAAAAAAGAGACTCACAGAGCCATAAAATTTGAATCTACATTTTTGAATTTTCTAACCAATCATGACCTTCGAATTCCGCTTTGATTTTTGCAGACGACAAAATCTGTTTTGCCACGAAATTTTTGAAGGCTCGGAACCCAAAATAATTGAAGAAACTTTTCCTTCTTAAAGTATTAAAATAAAATATGAAAAATAGATTTTTAACCAATTAAAATACTAAATTAATGAATCCATTTTATTTTATTTTTGATCTTTACAAATTCTTTTTAAAAAGTGAGAAAATAAACCTAGTCGTCAGTTTTCAGCAGTCTTTACGTAAGATATGTTTTAATTGCGAACTCATTTTTCATCCAAATTTCTTGGAGTGAATTTCGCTACTTTTTTAACATTAAAAAATTTCGTTTCATCAGAATTGATCTACATTCAACATTGTTTCAGTTCCATTTCGAGCAATTCAGTTTAGCATAAGTACCCAATTTAAATTTCAAAACAGTTTTATTTCAAGCAATTAGGTTTAGCATTAGTATCTAGTTTAAATGTCAAAACAGTTTTATTTCAAGGTATTCAGTTTAGCATAAGTACCCAGTTTAAATGTAAAAAAACATGTCTATTCTAAACAATTCAGTTTAGCATACAAAAACAGCTCCATTTCAAACAATTCCGTTTAGCATAACTACGCAGTTTAGTTCTATTTGACCCATGCATAGGACCCTATCAGGTGCTACTATTCCAGGCAAGAATCAACCTGGGAGTGATAGCAATGTAGGAGTACTCCACATTCCCCAAAGCTGGTTGGTTTGGTTTGGTTTGGTTTGGTTTCTTTGTTTTATGGCATATCAACCTTCGTAGGTTATTTAATGTCAAAGCCATCCGTCTTGAAGAAGACTGGTGGTTCTATCTAACCCATAGCTAGGAGGATAAGGAAGTTCATACTTTTCCCACGGGTATTTGTCCGAAATTGAACGACTGGAGTTCGGAGTCGTTTATTACGATTCCGCAGTCCAGCACTTTAACCATTACACCACAAGGACACCCCCAGTATTACTGGAACTTCACCATCAGATTGTTTAGTGTCATTTCCAGAACAATCGTTGTGGGGGGGGGTCTTACCCTACTGCAGAGATGCAGTCGGTGTATTCTAGCTTATTAGTCAATTTTTTTAAATGATTTTCAAGTTGAAACAAAAATAAACTGCTGCACTTATATGAACATTTTTGGTAAATACAAAAATTTAAGATATGCATAAACGAATTTACCTTTTCACAAGAAAAAGTTTGTTATGTTTTTTCAACAAACTTATTCACTCAAAAATAAAAAAAATCAAATTCATCAAATGTTTTTAACTCTGTTAATTCTATTCGCTCATTCCCCCCCCTCTCGCTCTCTGTATATATATATATATATATATATATATATATATATAGTGAGAGAGAGAGAGAGAGAAAGAAAGAATGGAAGAGCGCACTATCAGGAATATAAACAGACCGATAGAGAGAGACAGAGAAAGATTCCATACTATCTGGAAGATAGATAGATTTGGTTTGGTTTCTTTGTTTAATGGCATATCAACCTTTGTAGGCTATTTAATGCCAAAGCCATTCTCCTAGAAGAACAGTAGTGATACTATTTAACTCATAGCTGGGAGGATAAGGGGGTCCATACCTTTCCCAAAGTGAACGTAATAGCGTGACTGGAGTACGAACTCACTTGCTACGATTCAGCAGTCCATCGCTTTAACCATTACACCACGAGGAAACCCCAGATAGATAGATAGATAGATAGATAGATAATGTATTCTGATAAATTCAAGAAAGCAGAAGTCAATGTTTATAGAGAATCCGATTGCATTGTCGTGTGTGACCTCAATCATAATGAGCTTCTGTAGTGTTTGAAAGCAAATATAAATCAGAATCGCACAAACAACTTAGAAGAAACGGACTAGAATAACAAATAAAGAAAATAGAGAAATAATTAATACTAAATTATGACAGCTGCTGGCCAAGCGAGGGAATAACAACACTAGGCGCAGACGTCGTGGCTAATTCATCAACTCAAAAATCGCTAATCCTTTGCTGAATCAGTTAATTTCCATCCTGATTCTCGCACCAATATCCAACGATGCGCTATTTCAGCGTGTCCGTTGTGGCTATGGTGACATCCGAACAGGGGATGAAATATTGGTTGCGAGCGGACCATTCTCGGTTTTAATCCGATAGAGGTCGCCTTGTTGCACGAACATTCCGTATGAAATCTTACTTTCGAGAAGAAAAAAAGAAGAAGAAATGTGTAGTGAGAAAAAAGTTGTTGACTCGACAGAACTCACCAAGAGAAGAAAAAAAAAAAAAGAGAAAAAAGAATAAAAGAAATATTCGAAAGGAAACATGGGAAGAAGAAAGCAAAGAAAGAACTGAAGAGAAAAGAAACTGAAAACAAAAAAGATTCATCAAAATATCAATGAAGGAAGGAAAAATAAAAAAAATAAAGAAATATTTGAAAGAAAGCATGGAAAAAAGAAACAAAGATGAAGGAAAGAAAAAACTAAAAAAATACGTTTAAATTTTAATGAAGGAAAAAATTAAAGAAAAAAATAGTTGAAAAAAGCATGGAGTCAAAAAAGATACGTTAAAATATTAATTAAAGAAAAAATAGAAAAAATATTTGAAAGAAATCATGAAAAGAAGAAAGTGAAGAAAATTTTAAAGGAAAGAAAAACTGAGAAAAATACGTTTAAATGGGAAGGAAAAATAAAGAAAAGAAAAAGGAATGAATGTTTAGAACCCGCTTGATTATGTAGTGTGTTAGGAAAAAGGCAAAGAAAATGACGATTAAAAAAGAGGAAGTTAAAATTGACAAAATAGGCATGAAAATGAGGATATAGATTATATTTTTTGATACAAAAAAGTTTGTAAAGAAATAATAAAGAAAGTGCCGGAAAAGTTGACAATAAAATGACGAACAGAAAAAAAAATCTAAAATTACAAAATCAAGGTCAAACCTGACAAAAGAAAAAAAAAAGAAAGGTGGTAGGGAGAAAGAATCTCCCGTTTGCTGTACGAAGAAACGTCATGTCTTTGATTGGCAAATAAACCAACATTTGTCGACGCAGAACAGGAATGGAAACACGATGAACGCCACAAAACGACTGTTTGCCTTCGTGTGTGGAATCTGGAAGCACTGTGTCTATGTAATACCAAAGTTTGTCAAAGAATCAAATGGTGGTCGGCCGATGGATTTGTCACTCCCCGATGAAGTCAAGAAATAACGCTTGGGTTACTGATGCCCGGATCAACGATCATTGATATTTGTTTTTAGATAGCTATTTTTCTTCCGTTTTTTTTTTTCTTTTTTTTTTTTTGTCATTTCTTTTTGCTTTAAATTCTTTTTTTTTAAATGACTTCAACTAAGTTTTTGGGACTTTTTCATTTTCGTTGAAAAAATCGAAACAGTTCCATACATATCGATTATCTTATCGCGCACCCACAAAGGTTTAAACATACTCATGTATATACATAAAAACTGAGTATATTTATTGTGGCATTATAATTTAGTGGTGTTTCTCCCATAAAAAGATGCAACAATATATTGTCTTATTCCTTCTAGAATAAGAAAGATATTTTTCTTCTTTCTTTTACATTCAAAATTCTATTGAGTTAAAAATACTAATCAAAAATTCTATTCAGTTATAAATACGATAGAGATTCTTTATTATTTTAGCGGCATGTTAACCTGTCTAAGTTTATTTTATGCCCCGAGTTTGGAAAGTCGTGTTTATTGTACATTGTTTTATGTACACAGTTATGTGATATCAAGTATACTATCTAATACTATCGATTTTCACACAGTTGTATGTTTTCATGAAACTTATAATTATCCTTAGTCAACAATAATAGATTCAAGTAAATATTCTTAATACAAATAATTTACAGTTATGTGGCATCAAGTATTCCCGGCTGGAAATGAGAAAAACCACTAGACTATCAAATGGCCATGAGCTGATAAAAGAAGTTGAGATTGTGGGGACCGGCCGTGTCGGGCATATTGTCACATATTCATATTTTTGAATTTTTATTCCTATTCCTATTTTTTTAAAGCCCTGTTGCTGTGAATATTCTGAATTACAGTGACTTATCATAACATTTTTTCGTGGTGGCTTTTAGTTTTTTATTCAAAGATATCTGTCTCTTAAACTGGCAGCACACTAAAGTTAGAGAATCCAGTCTGTTCATAGATTTTTCAGCGGTATTAAGAATTTGAACTTAGCTTGTCGATTCCATTTTTTCCGCCAATAACGATTAAGCCATGCGCGTCTCTGTGTCGAAATATATACATCAGACTTTTTTCTTTTCTTAGGAGTAGTTAGTGTTGTTGAATCAAAATGATGTGTGGATTGCTGTTTTCCAAACATCGATTTTGAGTGTTCTGATATTTTACAATGAGAAAATTTCAATTACGTTAAAAAAAACGGATGGTTGAGATTTCATTTCTTGTATCGTATTTAACTGAAAGGATTTGTTTTATATGAAGCTTCGAAAACCATTTATAGTTTTCGTGTTAATGTTATTTTTCAGATCAGTAGCAGATTAAAGTTGAAATGGAAGTTGATAATTTTTTTCCCTTTAATCAAAACTCATCATCCATCTAAAAAGACGTTTTAAATTGTTTGAAACGAAAATTACACGAACTGAAATGATGAAAATAGTGTTGAAGGAAGAAAAAAGTAGCAAAATTATTTACCGTGTGAGAAACGTTTCAACTGAAATAATGAAAAATTCTGCCAGTTCTTTAGTATAAGATCCTCTACAAACATAATGGCTTCTATTTGTTTCCGCGTAAACTACAACAGACACAAGGAACACAATAACACCGTTAGATAGAGCATTTTCAGATTGATTAATTGATAATAAAATCAATTAAACGGCATGTCAACCCATCTGGGAGTATTTTATGCCAAAAGATTAGGGAATTGCCTTCTTTTTACGCCCATATTTACATTTTTCATTTAGTTGTTTCTTAAAATATTTTGTTTTTCTTTTTTTTTTGGGGGGGGGGTTGCACACGGTATCATAGAAAACGAATAATTTTCAAATATATCTTTTTGAGCCATAGAGAGGACCCAAGTAAGTACAATCCATTCGGGTCCAAGTAGACCTGAGAATAAGGTACATGAAGGAGTACTCCACACTCCTCAGATCTCACCTACAGATGCAGTTTAGTGACATACCTAGCTCATCATTTTTTTTTGGAGAGGGGAGGGTCTAACAACAACCAGTATTAGCTATGCATTTTTCGAAAACGAGCAAGAAGAGCTTGTAGACCGCAATCTTAAAAATCTGTACCGGCAAATGTGACAAACTTTTCACAGTAGCGATGACAGTATTTTTGTCACAAAAATATTATCTGCATAATTCATTTTTAATCGGCCCGATTTGAGTGGATGAGATGATCGGTGCTCTCTTCCTTTGATGAGTTGATATCGCCACTACCGAAACAAATTTCTCCGCCATCTAAATTGGCACACGTATCGTAACGGTTATGTTCTAAAGAAATGGACATGACAAACCTGGTTAAAATCTTTAATGGTTACAGTGAGTAGTTTTCTTTTAAAAAATATGATGAGAAATACTGCTTATTTTCTTTTCTGTCTTGAATAAAATAAACAAAAGTATACAAATTCTGAAATGTTTAATGTACTCTGATATAACAAAGATCACAATGATCTTTCCGAATAAAGTTCATTAAAACGAAGCCCTTCTAATGCCATTTAATGACACAAGCAGAACAAAAATTCTAAGTTAATAGATACACCTGAAAGATGCTTCTTGATTGATGCGTTGACTTTCACTTTAAAATTTTAATATGTAACATTCTAAATATTTGTATTATTAATATTAATACTTAATATTGAAAGCTAATTAATTTAATTTCTGTTATTTGATCCCAAAAAATGAATCTTTACCACTGATTATATTCATCTAGAGGGTAGATTGTTTGCCTGTGGTCCGGGAGACCGGGGTTCAATCCCAGGTCGAGTCATACCAAAGACTTTAAAAAATGGTACTCAGTATTATAAGGTACGTATCAAGGGTAAAGTGGAGCAATCCAAGGAAAGGAGTAGCGCCCTCCCATACACCTTGGTGTTGTAGCTATTGAAAAGGTAACCTTCGGGTCACCCTCGACTACGACTTAATATTCATCAATATGAAAAATAACTTTTACTGGCTAACCAGCTTATTACATATAGTTTTCGTATAAATGTTATTGTTCAAATCAGTTGAAAATTAAAGTTGAAATAGAAGTTGATTCTTTTTTTCTCATCAAAACTCATTATCCATCTAAAAAGACATTTTAATTTGTTTGAAACGAAAACTTCGCGAAATAAAATAATAAAAACAGTGATGAAGAAGAAAAAAACAGGAACAGAATAATTTATCAAATAAGAAACATTTTAACTGAAATAATGAAAAATTCTATTTTAAGATGCTCAGCAAAAGCATCTTAAAATAGAATATTTCATTATTATTTCATTATTATTGTGTTGCTAGTGTCTGTTGTAGTCGACAATAAACAACAGACACTAGCAACACAATAATACCATTGGATAGAGCAAGTTTTTAGATCGATAGATCGATTGATTGATCTTAATGACATGTCAACCCTTCTAGGGTTACACTATGCCTAGAGGTTAAGGAAATACGTTCATTGTATGTTCGTATTTACATTTTTATATTGTTTCTTAAAAGGTTTTGGTTGTTGTTTTTGTGGGTGACTCCGGTTCTATCAAATAATTCGAATATATGACAGTCTAAATATTTGTATAGTCAATGATAATATCCAATATTGAAGATAAACTAATTCAATTTCTGTTATTTGATCGAAAATAATGAATTTTTGCCACTGTTTATATACATTAATATAAAAAAATAAACCGGCTGTTGACTTAATGAGTAGAGTGTTCGTCAATGGTTCGGGAGACCGGGATTCAATCCCAGGTCGAGTCATACCAAAGACTTTAAAAAATGGTACTTGATACCTCCTCGCTTAACACTCAGTATTATAAGGTACGTCGAGTCATACCAAAAACTCAAAAATTGATACTTGATGCCGCCTTGCTTAACACTCAGCATTCTTAGGTAAGGGTAAAGTGGAGCAATCCAGGGAATGGAGTAGCGCTCTCTCCAACACCTCAGGGTAGTGGCTATTAAAAAGGGAGCCTTATGGTCACCCTCGACTAAGGTCGCCAACTTTACTTACTTTAATATCAAAAATAAGTTTTATAAGCTAAAACGGTCAAGTGAGCACGAAGTCAAGACTTGGATAGTAAACATTGACAGATATCACGTAGGGAAAAAAAAAATTATTTATTTCCTTTTTGAATAAAATGTCCATTTTACAATCTTTGTTATCAATGAAAAATTCATATCGAAGAGTTACAAACAGTAATTTTTCTATGAATGATAATACAATGTGTAATGGGTATCGTCGCGAAACATGGACATGGTGACCCGATTTCAAACCCTAAACGACGCTGTTTGTATTTCTCATAACGCTAATACCCTTGGGAATTCTATGTATCCAACTATTCTCCCTCCACTTATGGGTACATAGTAGAGTAGACAAGGCTCTTAAATCTTGGTGTAGCAACTGGTCCAGAAAAAACTTTCAATTCAAACCTGTAAAAATTCCGCTCAAAAATTGACCTTGTGTCGCATCCTGTTCATGGCGAAATGTTAGGTAAATATTTATGAAAGATAAATTCACTTTACAAAAAGAGATTTACTAATTATCTTTTTTAAGTTTGAAATATAAAACTGTTTTGTGTTTTACGGGGTTTTCTAATATATATATATATATATATATATATATATATAGGGTATCTCAAAGTAAATGCAATCCTTTGATATGATAATGATTTATTACTGAGACTAGTGCAAAGGCGGTCATTTAGAATACGTCCTTTAAAAAATGCATCCTTTGAGCTAGAGACTTGAAATCAATGTTTTTTAAATTGTTATTATATCAGCTTCCAGAACATGCGATCTTTTTTGAGTTTCTTGTTTCAGAAATAAATCATTATGAAATGCATCTATTTTGCGACAGTTTTGAATGATTTTTGTCTCCAAATAAGTAGTGATGCAAAATATTTTTTCTTCTCTTGTCCAAGGCAGTGTGATCGAGGATTAATAGTTGTTATAATATTTTTTTTCAAATCTGGAACAAAAAAGAACACATTATCATTAGTAGAGTTATTAGCAGTCACATGGGTCTCATGTATATTTAGATAACCTGTATATATATATATATATATATATATATATATATATATATATATATATATATATTGAGTGATCCTTAAGAGATTTATCGTTTTAAACATTTTGTGTCTAAATTGTTAGTCTTAACTAACCAGTAAGTCTATGTAATTATTTAACAACTACTGCTTGAAACGCTACATATTAATCTGATTCATGATGTTTCATTAACTGCTAATGATCATTTATTAAGATATTAATTAATACCTTTTTAAGTTTGTAAATTTAAATTCTGTGTAAAGTTACGTTTTTCAGCAACATAGCTTTTTGATGATTATTGGTGTTTTTTTTATATTCTTGCTCTATTCATTTATGAGGAATACTTTTTAAAGTTTATGACGATCCCTCTGGGACTAATAAGTTTATGTATCAAATTTAGTAACTCTACATCAGATCTTTTGGTCATTTATAAAGGACAGACAAACTCTTCCTGTGGGGACACAAGAAATATTTGTCTCCCTTAGATCCATAAAACTCGTTGAGAGTACCGAAACCCTTTCTCCACTTCTTTTTGCCACCGACATTGAATAGTAGAGACGTTGACTCAGATACTGTCAGGAAACGGTAAATCCACTTTGATATATTACCAACATTCATAAAGTAAGCATTTTTTCTGTTTTGTACTCCTTCAACATACTGCTTACTCAGGGAACAATACATGTATATTTTCATCTGCTGGGACACATTCATGTATTCTTTTAATTAATATCACTCATCATCATCATGTCGCGCCGACAGCACGGATCCCCCTGACCCTCTCTCGCCACACGTCTCTATCGTCCATTGCTCCCGGGAGGTCTTCAAGGTTATATCCTGTATCGGCACTGAGCTGTTGTATATAGGTCCTTGCTGGTCGTCCTGCCTTTGCTCGTCCATGTGAAGGGGTCCACAGGAGTACATCAGTTATGAATTCGTCCTTACTTCTCCAGCAGTGTCCCGCATGTCTGGTTCTTCTAACTTGGATAGATCTCGTGATAGGTGGTAGGTGACCACATAGCTACTGTTTTCTGGGTTGTTGTCTCCAGAACTTGTTCAATATTGCTCGCAGCATTCTTATGTAATTGCCGTTAAGCTTTTTTCTCTATACGTTTAGTTAACGTCTATGTAATGCATCCATATAGCAGTATCGACACGACTGCTGCTTGAAAAAAACTGCATTTTATTTTATCGGTTGGGTCTGACTTCCATATGACCGATAGCCTATCGATAGCTGTCCATAATATCTATATTGTATATCTAAAATGTTTGCTGTAAATGAGTTTATCTTGTCTTTTCTTTTGTTGTGTTCAATGTTTGACTATCAAAGAGATTCTAATGATTACATTGGTACTTAGGGAGGGTGGACTTTGCTAAATATCTTCCCTTCCTCCAAGCACACCAATATTCTCAGTTATTAATAAAAGGTCAATGATCTTAGAAATCGGGAATAATGCAGGGATTAGATTTGCCAATTTAACTACTTACTCGTTATTCAAGTTTGTTCTCGCAGTATAACAGTTACCGTTATGGGAAATGGACTCGGCGAGGCAGGTTCGAATCATAGACGAGACTGTTTGCATTTCATTTCACGCTAATTCTCATAAGAAAGGTATGAATCCATCTACTTTTTCCCTCTCCTCTACCAGCTAGGGTTGCATAATATGACAGGCAGAATACATTACCCTTCTTAAGGCAACCCAATTAGGAGAAGAAAAATTTTCAATTTGAACCAGCTCAACGCAGCAAAAAATTAACCTTGTGCCTCATCCCGCCCGAAGCCGAGAAATTTATTAATTGATTTTAACGGCATGTCAACTTCTCTTGGGTTATTTTATGGTTAGGGGTTCGGGAATGGCGTTCATATTTAAATTTTTTTAGCACCAGGTACTACCCCTCCGGATCAGTTGACTAGGATATAATGGCAATCAAATGGTACTCCACGCTTCCCAGAATTCCTGAACTGTGGCCAACTATCAGATGTTATTTAATGCCGTACCCAGGACACTCTTTTTTGAGGGCTTTTACTCTTCTGCAGGTTGGATGAAAGACAACGTAAATATGTACTCACTATTCACACAATAAAATCCGACGAATAAACTTTTCCTAATTATTCATATATAATAGGTTGAGTCATAAGTTTAGCCAAATTTTAGAAATGGAGACACAATTCGGCAGATTCGGATGCTTTTACTGAGGTTATAAACATGACTAACCACATCGGACTGTGAGATGCCAAGTTCGCTTGATACTCTTCGAGCGCTACCTACTAATGACTTGAATCACTACCTCGAAATTCACTTTTTCAGGCCTACCTGAACTTTCCTGATCACTGAGGTTATTTTAATCTGAAAAAAGTTTTTAATCATCTGGTTACTGTCCACATCCACTTCGTCTTTAACTTTCTCTGAACAAATGTCTTTGCTTGGTTCCGTGGCATTATGGCTCAGTTTGAACTCACAAAGTATAAGTTCCCAAATTAGACAACGTTGCATGTTCCTCTGAGCGGCTTTTAAATCACACACAAATTGATGCAATGCACAACGAGTCAGAACACCAACTACCACGATACTACAAACCACACTGAGTACCTTCTCACGACCTGTACAGCTTCGTTTAAGTGATTTACGCGTTGCAAATTATCGCGTACTACCAAAATATTGCAAAACTGTCGATTCATACAAGTGTTTTTAAATTTCAGTTGATATCGCAAAATAAGTTCTGTTTCAGAGCATAAAGCTGCTGTTTACCATGCGAATAAACATGAATACAATTTGAGTCATGTTTTCTGTTTTTTATGTCGACAATGTAAAATGTGTAAGGCTATGAAATTGGTCCTTATTATGTCTCGCAGACATGGCAGAAATAATTGTATTAGCGGAGTGAATCTTCAAGACGAATCTCTTAAAAAAACAAAAGGGTGCCCGTCTTGATAAATATTTGTCTGATCATCTGATCATGAAATAGTGACAATCTAATTACCAAAAATTTAAATGAAAAATATTTATGGCTTTGCGGATGCCAGAAGGGACCATTTTGGAGGGAAGAGATATTTGGATGGAAACAATTTTAGAAGTGCCAGCCTGGGAGCTAATGTGATTACTAGAAACTAAACATTTATATTTGTAATGGTCAGATGAGTACAAAAATGCTTTCGATTGCAAGTACTTTCTGAAAATGTCCTTCCTGACCGCCATTGGCGATATGCTAAAACTTTATTTGTGAACAAGAAAGGAAATCTTTGCGGTCACCCAGTACAGGCGACAGTGATACAGGAACATCGTCGCCAATGATATAGACGCAGATCCATAATTAATTTCTTTCGAATCTATTTTAAAAGAATTTCAAAGAGCCAGCGAAAAAATGTCTAAATATTATTAATAATTTGTTGTTTACACAGTTTATTGACTTTTATTTTTATAAATGTTACACAGAGTATTTTTTTCTTTTCGGCGACTGTCTCGTTGACAGTAATATGATATTTACATGTGAGTGAAGTGGACGTATCTGTGACAAAAAGTCAAGGTCGAGTGGTTGCGTCGGGTAAATCTGTGGGTCAAAAATTCTGGCTAATGACCAGTATATATATATATATATATATGCATACACGTGCATGTATGCAAATGTACAAAAACACTCACAAACACAGTACATAATTATACATACATACATGAAAAAATATCTGGAAGCTAGAAGTTTTCACGGACAATTAACTCCAATAAGACATTCACAGACACAAATTCTGGAATTAAAAAGGATCACACCACTATCAAAACAATATTCACTATAAAAGCTAGAAAAATGAACAACCTAATTATTGTCAATCTCTGTATTTATCGTTGCGTCCCACCAACGCACGAATATGGCACAAGGCCGTTTTTAAGGTGGGCCCGGTCGCAGGGCCGAAACCCACACGCGTCCGGCAAGGCCAAAAATACCTTCGGTCCCGTCGGCATTCCCCTTTTTGGGGCGCCTCAGGCGCCAGGCAATAAACCCACCCGAAGGGGGTATAAGCCTGGGGGGATGGCCCCCTGAGGCCAGAGGAAATCTCCAGTGCCGAGGCACACCCGGCAGAACCGCCCAGAGGTAAGACGGCCTACCGAATGCAACCCAAGAACTGGAGAGGAAAGGCCACACACAAACGCCCTAGAGCGTCCGCGGGGACCTCCAGTAGAAGACCATGAAGTTTGAAACTCGTGTATAGTACAAATATATGAAATAATAAAAACCAAATACCGAATTCATACTCATTTGAGGACCTATTCATATATATATATATATATATATTAGATACAACACATACATTTTGTTAGATATGCTCAAAATTTTCTAGCATTGTTATTTTTTAAGTTAACGTATTTAGTCGAGTTACCACTCACAAAACACCAATATTTGTATTAATATATCCGTGATATACTAACACTGAACTCAACGGAAAGAAAGACATGAGAAACGCTTTCGTACACACAAGAACATTTAATCTTTTATAGATATAAATATTAACGTTTTTAAAAAGAAAGAATACGCAAATACGTTCCAGCAGCTAAGAATAAACAAATATGCTTCTTTTGATATATGTATGTATGTATGTAGAAGAATTACAAAAATGAAAAAAAAAGAAAAAGCTGACTTGGTGAGCGTAAGTAAAATAGCCACAGGGCTTTAACGTTCCGTGGCCGGAGACAGAGACAATGTCTCTACTGTCCAAGGAACAGAGGCAAAAGTGATCGAAAATGAGTTTCTGGAACTGTCACGTGACATCCCATGAGGCTCCCAAGGTAAATATGCATTCTCTAAGGGAGATAATTATCTATTGTCTCCCTGAAAATGGTTTTATGTATCCAATATCTTATTTGCTTAAAAAATGGGACACATCTAACATTTTGTTAAGAATATCATGGCCAATGACTTACGATCAAATCCTGCTTAAAATACCAGTTTCGGCCAGATCTCCAATTAGTGTGGCCGTAACTTAAGTGAGTGACTACTGAGCAACAGCAGATTTTGAAAGAAACCTGGAGCTTGTGTGCTAGGCTAAGCAAAGATTAGTAAATAACCAGAATCTAACAATTAAAACTAGCAGAAATTATATAGAAGAAGAACATTTAAAAAAAAACTTTTGATAAATTTACGAATATAAGCTGAAAGGTAATTACATTGAATTATAATTTTTATGAGTACTTTATCATCATCATCATCATCATCATCAGACCACGCTGCAAGAACAGACTCTCTCTCTCCCCATCCATCCATCGCTCCCAACACGTCTTCGAAACTAAACTTTCGTCGGCACAGAGCTGTTGTTGTTGGACAGCAAATACTGGCACGACTTTGTGAAAAGGGGAATATCACTTATGAGTGCATCCTTGCTTCTCTAGCAATGTCCCACATACCTTGCTCGTCTTATTTGGATGGTTTTAGAGATGGGAGGTTAGTGGCCGTACTGCTGTTATTTCGTGGGTGTTACTTCCAGGGTTTGTTCAGTATAGCTTGTATCAATCTTGTGCAGTTTCCATCTAGCTTTTTCTCTATGCGTTTTGTCAGCGTCCATGTAGTGCATCTATGCAGTAGTACTGACACAACCGCTGCTTGGAAGAACTCCCATTTAATTTTATCGTATAGCTCAGACTTCCATATGATCAATAGTATATCGATAGCAGTCCATGCCTTCGCTTGGCGCATTCTGACATCTCTTTCAATTGGCGAGACACTGCTGCCGAGGTACGTGAATTTTTCTACCAATTTCGGACGACCGCTATTTAGAGTGTCGATAGCTCCTTATTAAACACAAGTACGTTTTGTTTGCGTTCACGTAGAGGATAATGCTTCCTGCTGTCTGCTGTCAGCTGCCTGCTCCAGGCTATGCAACAGGGATTCGGTTCGGGTATGTGTATTAGCAAGAAGCGCTATGTCATCTGCATAGTCTGGATCTGTTATAGTTTCCACAGAATATCGTCTGCTTCTTTCCTTCTTTAGTGTAAAGCTATTTTCTTTTATTAAATCAATTGACATTCGAAGTTCGTAGTCTAGGCAGATTATAAACTGATAGAGAGCTAATGTATCTCCTTGTAGAACTCTAGCAACAATGTCAAAGTCTATGTCTCCATCCGGGGACTGAACCTTGTCTTTCGGGTTTCTATAGAGCACCATTCTGATTTTAACTATTTCTTTGAGAAGGTCATAAGCTAGAAGTATTTGCCCCATATTTCCTCTATTTATGGAATCAAATGCCTTGGAGAAATCTACTATCAATAGTGTTGCCTCAAGATTTTTTGTACGAACTCCTACGATGATTCAACGAATTGTAAGAATATGTTATGTTGTGGATCGATTTCTCTGAAAACCTGATTTTTCCCCAGAAATTTCTCAAATTTAGATCCGATGCGATTATTTTGTTTTTACTTGAATTTTTGCATTATTATCCTTTGTAACTTGTTACTGTTTGAATACATGAAAGTAAATACAGCTAATATAGTACGATACCTGTTCTGTTAGAAGCCTTTAATAAGTAGCAGATATGGAAGATCTAAATGATATAACCTTCGTGAAACTCAGAGCATTCAAACATAAACTAATAACACCTAATTACTTTTGGTCTGAACAATTAAAAACATAAGCTTCTGCCACAAATTAAGATAAAACAATCAGGTTTTAAAAAAGTGAATGGTTGAATTTTAACTAAGTTAAAACTTAACAAATTTAAGGAAAATGTTTGTTCTCTTAACATATATCACTAGAAGCCATGGAAAACAATATGGTGGATGTGGAGTAAGGCGGATGAATCCAAAGTTGGGACAACGGTGAACCTCACCAGATGCTGGGCGGAAGAACTTCCCAGGTCAACAGCCAGGGTAAAATACTTCAGTCAGGAAAGTATGCTACTCACCTATAAGAGTGGCGTCTATTGATGAGATAGAAAAAACAGCCAACGAAATTACTTTGACTCTAAATCAAACCATATGCCCAAGCCGGATTGCCTTTCGACAAGGAAAGCAAAGAGCCTATTCTGGCCCCAGTGTTCGAAAAATCAGTTACAGAACTCAAACTCAAATCCAATCCAAAATTATTTAGATGCAAAAACACAGTTCACATAGTGACATTTAAATAAAATAAGCCTGTAACCTGAGCTAACGGCGTCTACAGCAGAGCATAATATAGACATAGTATGCATACAAGAACATAGATACTACCATAGCTAACTAGAAATAAAATACCATGATATTGGTAATGGATGGACGTTGGTCTCTGTATCTGCTTAGAAAAACTCAGTCAATGCCGTCAAAGAAGAGATGGGAATGCTTTCCAGTTATCGTGCCCAAAAATCACAAAAAACAACCGAGAAAATACAACCGAGAATGATGTGTGCTTCATTTAACGGCAACCCTTGCACAACAATCATCTGCAACAGTCCCACCAATGTCAGTGATGAAATTGATATCATCACCTTCTACAAGGAGCTATCTTCTTTTGTCCGACGCATTCACAAACAAAATGTTCAAGTCATTGGAGAAGACATGAAAGCTCAAATAAGTGAAAACTAAACTAACAAATTCTGCTTACGCAACTGGGCGAACAGAAATGGGTAATATCTAACTGACTTCTTACTCAAAAACAGAACAATATGCCTTAATACTAAATTCCAAAAAAAGGTTGGGAAAGTTAGCATGAGTACACAGTTTAATTGTCAAAAACATTTCGATTTCAAGCTATTCAGTCAAGTCAAACAGTTCTAATTCAAACAATTCAGTTTAGTTTAAGTGCAGTTATGTTCGGTGACAGATTTTTCTAAATAGCAGTGCAGCTCAAAATTATTCACCCTCTCTAATGAAATTTTGTAATAATAATATCGCTCAATGGGGACTGTAATTTTTTATTGATTTCATATTTAATGCAAATGCCCTTTTTATAAGAATAAATTAAGAGACAGAAATCCTTCAAACTTGAAAAAACTAGAAGCGTCTGCTTTGGAAAAATGAACCGAAATACCTATTAATCTGTGTAATGAGCTTGTAAGGAAGTATCAAGTTGTTTTGTTTGGCTTCTGTGTTTAAGGGTATATCAATCTTAGTGGGATATTTAAGGTCGAAGATATTCTTATAGAATCACAATAGTGGTGCTATATAACCCACAACAAGGATGATATTTTTGTCCTTTGTTAAATGTTCGTTTGATTTGTTTAGGGTTAGTTTTGGCTTTTGTTTTATTTTCTTTTTTTTTTTTTTTGTTTTCGTATTCTGCTTTGATATTAAAATAAAAAATTTTCTTCGACATAACTGTACAATCAATAATTTCATCATTTGTGAAAAAATGCACATGAAATTTCTTTGAAAATTTGAGGTATTACAGTTTTATCCATATTATTATGGAAGGGGCAAATAGTTCAAACTCTACGGATCTTCTGAGAACCGCTTCCTCTTCGTTTTGCCCTGGTAAAAATCTTCTCTTGTTTATATAATTTTCCGGACGCCTATGCAAATCCTCGAGTTCACACCGCCCACTACACGATGCACGTGGACACGCTTCCTACTAGCATGCCGCCTACGCAATTCACACGGTACTTCCGCTAGAGACAACCGGCGTCCAGTATACTTTAGGAAACATGAGCACTTCTTGTTATGCCACCGCCGGGTCTTCTGCATCCGGTTTACTTTACACAATTTACGCAGCGTGACAAAGGGATCTTCAATTCAATATTCAACACATGCTCTTTCTATATTTTCGTCGGCTGGAGCTCTAGAAAATACTCTCTGCAGAGGGTTAAGCCCCCCCCCCCGACCTACGTGGATGGTGACTCGTAATGCTTGAGGACGAAATCATGGTAGCTGAGCAGTCCTGAACTCGACAATCGAGTGATCATGTGATTTCTAACACGCTACTTTGGCCTTTACTGGGCTAGATAGTAGGTGAGCCCCTACCCGATCAATCGGCTGTCATGTCAAGCCTTTGCAACAAATCTGATTGCCATGAGAGTAGGGTAGTTAAAGAATACAGTTGGAATAAACAAATACCTAACCCTATTTTTAATCGTCCAAGAAGGCGGTTGGTGAGGTTCAACTGCGCGGCGATAGCATCTAAAATGTGCAAATAAATTATTAATATCAAATAGAATTATTAATGATCAATTATAATATTCAAAACTATTTGACTGGGTGAAAACAAATGTTTAATATTGAATAGAATTATTAGTGTTGGATAACAGTATTTGAAAGCATTAAACTGTGAGCAAACAAATAAGTTCTGGATCGTTTAAGAACGTTATCCACAAATTTCTGCTAACAAATCATATATATATATAATATATATATATATATATATATATATATATATATATATATATAGGATTTGGCATTAAATAACCTATATGGATTGATATGCCATAAAACACAACCAAACCAAACTGTATTTTCGTATTCTAATTGATTTATTCTTTATTAATATCTTTAGAGTGTTTTCTGTTATAAACTACCTTTTTAAAACCCTTAAAACCTTGATCGCCTCATTGGCTCCTTTAAACACTTAAAACCTTGATCCCGCTAATGGGCCTTTATACATGAAAAACCCAGCTAAAAATAACTGAACATGTAAAAATAGTAATTTGCTATTCAACAGTCTGTAAATTTAAAGTATATAAAAACATGTACAAGAAAGAATCAAAAGTTTTCCCAAATTTTTAGTAGTTTCTAGTTTGAAGCATGTAAATGACTTTACCGAAGCAGTTCTAACCGTGAGAAGGTACTCACATTAGTATGTTGTACCGTGTTAATTGATGCGCTGACACGTTGATCATGGCTTCACTCCGTATGTGATTTTGAATCAACGAACATGAACGCACAATGTAGTCTCATTCAGGAACTTATGCTATATAAGTTCGAACTGGTCCAAAACGTAGCGGAAGGAAACAAAAACATTTGTTGTGCGAAAGTTAAAAATGCAACTGATCACAATATACTGTAACGAGAAGATTGAAAAAAATTTTCTCGGGTTGCAATAATCCCCATGATCAGGGAATTTCAAGAAAGCCTAAAAGCGTGGATTCAAAGGATGTGACCAAGCCATACAGGAAAATCTGACGAGTAACACTCAAAGAGTATCAGGCGAGCTTGGTATCTCACTGTCCAGAGTAATTCGTCACCTTCACGATCACAGTAAAAGCAGCCAGATCTTTCGTGTTGTGCCTCACTTTACGAAAATAATGCAACCAAGTATATCTCTATATCCAGAGTAAAATATACAGATCAAATAAATTATTAAAAAGAATGTTTACAAATTTTAAAAATCTGGATTAAAATATTTTTTTTGAAAAAGGGATCCCTTTTTTTTGTGAGATTTTTTTTTTTATTGATGAATTGATTTTAATGACATGCCAACCACTCTCGTGTTTTTTATCCTTCAATCTTTTCTTTTGTCGTGTTCTTGTTTTTTTTTTATAATCCAGTCCTTGCGAAAACGAGTGCTTTTTAAACAGATCCCTTTTACTCACAAATATGTCCCTAACAGGTATCACTTCTCCGGATCAGAGAGTACTTGCGAGTAATGGTAATAAAGAGACACTCCACACTGTCCATATCCCCAGAACTCGAGCCTCACCTGCAAATACAATTTTGTATATTATCCAGGATATCCTTTTGGAGGTGGGTTTTGCACCTTAGAAAGTGATAAGACCCGCGTATTCAAAGCTTGGCCATCAAGGCAACTTTTCTTCGGTGTTAGATTGCACGTTTAACATTAAAAATACATTAAAATATTTTCTAGAATTTAAACAGCAAAATCGTGAAGACTTGATAAAGAGTGATGATATTCTTAATCGATTCTGCATCGCATCATGTTTAACTGCAAGTAGAAATTTTATATATATGTTTGCTTTTTTAATAGAGTTAAATTGTATGAAATTTACCAAAAAGATAAAGCAGTTATTAGTTACAACCCTAATACTGCTGGAGAATTTAAGTGAAAGCAATAGTGCCAAGGTAAAGTTATCACAAGGAAAGCTTGAGAACCAAGAATTGAATTACCCACATAATAAAAGGATTCTAACTTAGATTTATGCACTCTTTATCACTAATATTGAGCACTCTTAATTTATAAATATAATAAACTATATTGTTGATATATATGGGTTGGGTATATATATATATATATATATATATATATATATATATATATATATATATATATATATATATATATATATATATATATATATATATACCCATTCAATCCGTACGGGCAGGATGCGGTACAAAGTCAATTTCTACTCACAGTTTTACAGATTTAATTCAGAATTTTCTTCCACTGAGAACAGTTGCCATATCAAGATCAAAGAGCCTAGTCTGTCCTACTATTTCTTCATAGAGGGATGGAGGGAGAATACCTGAATTCATACCTTTCCATAAAGTACTAGCGTTATGGGAAATGCAATCAAATTCATTCAGGATTTGAACTCCAATCGCCGTGTCCATTTCATACGGCGCTAACCATTAGAAACCTAACAAAAATAGCACATCATATTTAAATTTTTATTAAATAAAAACACTTCATATAAATCAATGTTCAGTCCAATTTGCAACTGAATGACGATTCAAATTCTCGATATAACGCAGATAACTGTGAATGAGCTCTTCCCTAAATAGACGCATAAGTATCATCATGGACCGCTGTTCCAACAGGAACCTAATTACTTCGCAGATTGTCTAGTTTACGATTTAATTGTACTCTGCTTGTAAGGTCACAAAACTGAATATGAAATTTTAAATTTACTAACCTATTAATTTGGACATTTTCAATCAAAAACATAAACTCTCTCTAATCTCGAATCTATTAAGAAACAACCACTCACATCCGTGAGTTGTTGATGAAAAATGTATCCCTAACAACAGCTGTTCATCTTCCGTTAAATAAGTTTGGACTTTACATATTCTTTCAGTTTTGTTTTTTGCTTTTGTTTTTGTTTGTTATTGCTGCTGTTGATGTCTTTCATTTTCCCTTCTTTTTCTTTTTCCTGGAGTTTTTGTCTTTACAATCCTTTTGAAGTGTCCAATTCACTGTGTTAAGCGACTAGGTAAGTGGTACCAGTTGTGTTGTAATTGATGGCTTTAATCCGCGGCTTAGAAAATGCTGTAGACCACACACACGCTCTGGTGTCAAATGTACAAACAGGAAGAGTTGGATGAGACGCTGGCCACCAAGCTGCCCGGCTTCATTGATGACTTCTGGGTCGGCCGGGTTGCTGATCTGAAAAGATCAACTCGAGAGTCAGCATACCAAAAGCAAAGAGTGATTTAACAATATAATCATATAGGATGAGCTCTTAGCGTAACGATATCGTCGTCGAAAATGAAATTGGTTACCTGAGTTCAAATTCTGGACAATACTGTTTGCCTTTCACTTCGGGCAAAAGCCCTTGAGAATGGCATGAGTACATTTCTTCTCCCGCTTTAATTATGCCTAAAGAGTAGGACAGTCTAGGAGAAAGAAAACCTTTAATTCAAACCAGCTGTACTCCACCCAAAAATTGATCTTGTATTGCATCTTGCATTATTGTTCTGTTTTTTACTTACCATCAACACAGATTTCGTCTTGACATCGGGGTGTAGAATAGCCCTAACTGCATCTGTTGAAGCAGGTGGCTGAGAATCCTCCCACAAAAAAATGTTTTGGGTATTAAACTGCATGCAGTGGTCAGGTTCCAGTTCTAGAGCTCTGAGAAATGTGGGGTCACCTTTTCATTGCTTTTACTCCTAGGTGCACTCTGCTACGGTATGGTCGTACCTTTTAGGGTTGCATCTAGTTTTTATTTTATTTAAAACGTGAATATACATTTTTGTACTATAAATTGGTAAATAGGAGGAATGAAATAAATTCAAATAGGAGGAATGAAACAAATTCAAATAGGAGGAATGAAATAAATTCAAATAGGAGGAATGAAACTAGTACATCTCTTTACGTTTTAGATTCTTCTAAATCCTGATGTGTTACAACAATTTTGAGCATTCAGACGGAATCAGCAAATTCGGTTTCATTTAAAAGATTTACCCTAGTAACAAAATATTTTCCCTGTGTTACAAAAAAATAGCTTCTGTTCCGACAGATACTTTAGGGTAGCAGGTTACAAACTATTATAATACATTGATTTACAGCACAAAATAAAAAAAAAAAATGTTTACAACATAAAACAGATAAACACAAAACACATGTCCGGATTGTATCCAGTTTGGCCTTCTTGTTTCGCTAATCTTAAGGAAGATGTCGGTATGATCTGAATTCTTTTGTTCAAACTATTCGGAAGTTTTCTGTAAGAACCTAGTTTTACTGTCACTAGGAAGTAATATCCGATATTTCAGAATCTTCCCCATATCAGACGCATATTCCATTCCAACAGCTTCTTGCCAAGAAAATCAGCATTGTGGATCAAACTTCCTCATGCATATTTTTCTCTCAACTATCTCAGACTTTTGGTTTGGTTTAGGTTGATTTATTTGCTTTAATGGCATAGCAAACATTGTGGGTTATTTAATACCAAAACTTTCCCAGTAGAAAAACAGTAGTTGCACTATAAGATTTAACAAGGTGTTAATTCAGGGATAACATCCTGTTCCTTATAACTAAGTTATCCCCAAAGAGAATAACCTGATACAGAATATTCGGTAGGAAACAGAACAAGTCACTTATTAGAATGAGACATTTAATTGTACATAATACAAGTAGGAACAGTTCCCTAAACAAGAGTCACATGCGTTCAAGGAACAAACAGAAAAGTCCATTCAGCAAAAAGGTGGAAACCACTTACTCTCCTCTGGAATATAAAGGAGGGAGGTTCCATGTACTCGCCGAGGGGAACGAACCACTATGTCTGGTCAACTTTGAGAGAGGCAGATTCACCGGTTCACATTGTTACGTGACCAAAATTGATTCGTGACGTGGGAGAGTTCGTTAAACACTGTGAGGAGGAAGACCACTACGTTTAGTCTCACATCAGCACTATTTAAGTCATAACTGAGGGGATAAATGGGCTCATATCTTTCGCCTAGGGTATTAGTCCGAAAGTTTACGAAATAGCACTGTAATTTGCACTCGCTTAATTCGCTGTCACAGAACAAAATATTGTGAGTCAGTCACTTTTCGCTATTTTCAGCGAATCAAATATTCAATCATAAATGTCAGATAAATGATATCATCGATATCAGTTAAGCGTGGATTTCAAGGCCGTGCTGCAAGGCAGAGAGGCAATTAAAGACTCATCTAAGAATATCAGGTGAGCTTGGTATTTTGGTTCGTCACCTTCACGATCACAGCAAAAGCAACAGGAACTGCCGAATTGTGCCTCATGTACTTCCAAAATATTGCCAAACTTTCAACTCACCCTAGTATTTGTCTATCATTTCATTTTATTTTATTTTCACATTACGGTTCCTGGACTGCTTAATCTACTTCCTTTTACATTAAAGCTCATTTAATATATGCGTCCAAGTAATTGTATTTGACTCCACCACATTGTTTTAAAATTGGTATTAAAACTGACAAAGTTGTAAAAAATGACGATTCAGTAAGTTGAAAAAAAAGGAAAAAGATTAGGTCTAATTATGTTCATTTTGCTAAAAAAAAAAAAAATAAAAGGAAAACCAAAAATTGAGACAATAAAATCCTTTAGCCAAATTGAACAAAAATCTTCGTCCTCAGAAGTTGAGTGTGACTGTTTTTATTACAAGACGTCGTTACGCCCACCGACTTGTTTAGTATAAGGCCTTTCCTACTGCCTTTTATCAATACGAATGGGATTTTTTTTCCCTAAAGGCACGCCCCTATCCGATAACCGATAAACAAAACGAAAGCTTCAATAGATTTGCTTTTAAAACGTAACTAAAGACTATAACTACCGAAATAATAATAATAATAATAATAATAATAATAATAATAATAATAATAATACTTGGGGATATTGGAAGCTGACATCGTCAAACAAGTGGAGACGAAAGAAAAAATTAAGTAAGAGTATCTCAGGAGAACCAGAAAGCTACTCGAGACAAACTATACAGCAAAAACCTTATCAAAGGAATAAAAACCTGGGCTGTTTCCCACGTAAGATATTCGGGACTATTCTTGAAATCGACCAGAGAAGAACTTAAACAAATGGACCAAAGAATAAGAAAATTAATGACCATGAATAAGGCATTACATCCCAGAGATGACGTTGACAAACTATATGTGTTAAGAAAAGAAGGAAGAGGTCTCGACAGCATGGAAAACAGCGTCGACGCATCAATACGACGACTTGAAGACTACATAGAAAAGCGCGGAGGAAGACTGATTACAGCCACCAGAAACAATACAGACAACACAAGGACCAACGGAATGACAATTACCAGAAAACAAAAGGGAGAAATTATTTAAAAATCTCAATGAACGTTTTAAGCGACTAATAAGCAACATCTCACATGAGAAAACGTGGACGTGGCTAAGAAAAGGAAACCTAAAGAGAGAAACTGAATCCCTTCTAATAGCAGCACAAAACAACACCATAAAAACCAATCATATCAAAGCAAGAATAGATAAGACGCAACAAAATAGCAAATGTAGTTTATGTGGTGATAGAAATGAAATGATTAATCACATAATAAGCGAATGCAGCAAATTAGCACAGAAAAAGTATAAGACTAGACATGAATGGGTGGGCAAACTGATCCACTGGAAATTGTACAAGAAATTTCAGTTTGACCATACGAACAAATGGTATATGCACAAAACACCATCGGTCCAGAAGATTGACACACACAAACTCCTCTGGGATTTGACATACAAACAGATCACCTAATTTCGGCCAGACGACCAGACCTTTTGATAATCAACAACGAGAGAGCTTGCAAAATTGTGGATTTAACTGTCCCAGCTAACAGAGTAACATTAAAAGAAACTGAAAAGAAGGATAAGTACCTGGGCCTTGCTCGGGAATTGAAAAAACTGACGAACATGAAAGCGACAATTATACCTATTGTAATTAGTACTCTTGGTACTGTCACCGAGGATTATTAAAGGGACTGGAGGACTTGGAAATAAGAGGACGAGCAGAGACCATCCAAGCAACTGCATCATTAAGATCGGCCAGAATACTGAGAAGAGTCCTGGAGACTTGAGAAGACTTGTTCTCACTCAAAGTTCAGTGAAAGACCATCAGCTAACCCAGTGAAAAACTCTCAAGGGGTAGATAATAACAATAATAATGATGATAATAATAATAATAATAATTCCTTTTCTGACTTTGGAGAAATGAGATGTGTTAACTTTTCGCATAAAATTTAATTTTCTGATTAGAAGCAAAATTCAATAATAAATTTCAGGCAATTTATTTCAAAGCAGGATTTTATAAATGCTTGATAGTATACTCTCCCTCATAAACAGAAAAATTATTTCTTAATTGTTTTTACTGTTAGTACATTTTTCGTATAGAAATTGAGTCGAGCCTCCAATCTATGGCAATGAGGAACCGTACAGATCGGATTTAAAGGATAAGCTTTGGTTTTGCCATAAACTTGGATTAAAGCAAATAGGTATGATTTCGAATCACACCAAAGATTGGTATATATATATATATACCAAAAGTTTATATACATATATATATATGTATATATATACACACACCAAAAGTTTATATACATACATATATATATATACACACGCACACACACATATATATTAGGTTTCATAAAATTGTTAGGGTATACATATTAATATACGTTACTGTATCTATTGCCAACTATATCAATTGTAAGTAAAAAGTAAAGTTAGCGACCTTAGTCGATGGTGAATCGAAAACTCCCTTTTCAATAGCTACAACACCGAAGTATAGGAGAGGACGCTACTCCTTTCTCTGGATTGCTCCACTTTACCCTTGATTCTTACCTAATAAAGTTGAGTGTTAAGCAAGTCAGCAGCAAGAACCATTTTTTTAGTCTTTGGTATGACTCGACATGGGATTGAACCCCAGTTCCCAACGCCACTGGCGAACACTCAACTCTGTATATGTTCATTTAAAATTTTCTTCGAAACCAAAGATACCAGGATTTTATTTCAAGTAAAACGTTGTACTTCTAAAACAGATATTGTTAGATATCATTCATTACCAAACTCTATACCATTGAAACTCTATAACCAAAAATGGAATTACATGAGTATATTTAAGGATGTACTTATGTTTTGAACTGCTCCAAATTTATTCTTTGTTACACATTTTCAATTCTGTATAGTTTTATAGTAAATAATACCTAATGATATCCGCTTTGAATGTATATTTCTCAAGAAATAATATTCTGTAATCACTGATTTAGAAGAAAATTAACTTTTTATCTTTTTAAACTTTTAGGAGTGTACTTATTTATGCGCATGGGAACAGATACCAAACACTGATCTTAAGCAGAAGTTCTAGAGAACAATACTTTAATCTGATAGAGAGCTCACAATTATTAGACTCTAACTCCAGATAGATTTGTTGATACATATGTAAATAACCGTGTTATTTCTAAGCTCAGTCGGCAGGCTTTAGAAAATCCTGATTGGATCCCTTGTAAAAAAAGAACAAATAAGAGAAACTACTTTGGGTATGAAACTAAACTACATCTGATAGAAAGGCTCCAGTTCTAAAGACCTTGAGTGTGTGAAGTATCCCTTCATTACTATTACTCCCAGGTTCACTCTGAACGGAAATGGTATTACCTGATTAGGGTCCTATCTATGGGTCAAATAGACGTCTAAAATCATTCGTATTCGATTATACCGTATGCAAAAAAAAAAAAAACATCTTCAGAAACGAATACCCAAAAAATGTAAATATGAACATATAATGAACGCGATTCTTTAACCTATAGACATAAAATGACTCTAGACGAGTTGACGTGCCGTTCATAACAATCAGTCCATCTGAATTTTAACAGTTTTATTTCAAAAATTTAGAAATTCCAATGCCGATTACAGGGCTTCTAAAACTTTTTATTTGATGCACCCCCACCCTTTTAACGAAATCAAATTTTCATTTACCCTCAACTAAATTGATTGAATATTGAATTATAAGGCGTAACTAATTTAATCGTGTTTAATACAATTTGCATGATAAAAGAGTCAGTAAACTATGAACGCAAATGCACTTTTAAATCTTGAATTATTTTTTGATTGGAAGAATGGGTTTGGTGGGCAGTGAGGAGATCACGAATATTAAGCTGCAGGTTTGCGAGTTTGAGCCACAAATCATCACGTTTTAAATCCAAACTGTTTCTCTATTTGTTTCGTATGTAATGCACATGGCAAAACTCAGATTCCACTATATACGAACTAGGGAAACCTTGTAAAATATGCTCAACTGTTGCTCAAAACTTGGGACATTGTGAAACAGTTTTTTCATTCATCCAGAAATATCGAATTTCTTTTAATGTGTACACAGGATTAACTTCAAGATCGAAAGTCATTTCAGTATTGATGTATAATAATGGAATGCAAAACATTTTCAATTGATTTGAACTTCTAAAACTTCTAAAACCAAGACTTTTCTAACCTTTTACATCTCTTGTAACCAAATTTAATTTACATTCACCTCCAAATAAATTGATTGAATACTAAATTAAAAAGCATAACTAATTTACCAATATTTAAAACAGTTTACATGAGAAAAGAATCAGTAAACTATAAATGAAAATACGCCTTTTACTCTTGATGTTTTTTTTTAATGAAAGGATGGGTTTGGTGGAGTGGCCTTTTTAATATTTTCGGTTTCCAGATTAAAATTTTTACAAAATACAGATTAGTTAAAATAAATCTAATATTGAATATTATTCATCTTCTATTATAAAAGGATTCAGTATTTCATAAAATGATTTGTTTAACAAATAACAGTTTTTAGATGTTTCCTTTCGTAAAAATATGATTGTGCATCGTGAACGATATAAAATAAACCCAGATCTTTTCCGCCAAAGTCAAATCGTTCGTTCATTTAAATGACTCTTATGTTTTGAATGTATCATGTGTATTTAACACATCACTAGTGACCTGCACACCCAATCAGGTATTCTGCTAAGTGTACAATATCTGGTAAAGTTTACATATTCAAGCGATTTTTGTTCTGTTAGGAAATTATTTATAAATGAAAATTAATAAATTCATTCTTTTTGGACGCCTATGTTTTTATTCATCCTGATAAAATATTATTCACCTCCAGGGGTTTATATGGACCACTGTGAGAAGCTCTTGTATATTAGAAAAAACCCTGAACCAGTCTTGATACTTTTTAACGATATCTATATTTCAAAAATTCTCATTATGTTTTATTTTCAATAATATATATATATAGATAGATAGATAAATAGATTGATAGATACATAGATAAGAATAATTTTCCTATGATATATATATATATATATATATATATATCATGGGGAAATTATTCTTTAGTTTAGAGAATAGAACCATTTTCAGTTCACTTTCCTGTTTAATTTCCTGCTAAATGATAATCGTTAATGGTCTGTACTTGCATTGAATACCAATTTTTAATTATACAAATAATCCTATTGAAAAAATTTGATATCGAAACAAGTTTTAAATGTTTTTAATTTCAAAATTAACAATTTACAATCTAAAGAAGAAGCGTCTATAAAGTGATGATTTCTGAGCAAATAGTTTTCTTTCCGAGTTTTACAAACGTATGATAAAAATATTTTTATGTACTAACTACTTAAAATGATCTTAACATAACGTTTTTTTATGTTTCTGTGTTCTTGTTTTTTCAAAGTAACTCTTAAGACTGTCGCATCCTGGCGTTGACTACACTGCGACACATGTTCTGAATGTTCTGTTAAAATCTGAAAGTTTTAAATGATCCATAAAGCAGCAAACTTTAGCAGCCATTTTAATAAGCCTCTCATACATATAAAAAGGGACATAACCATGAGCTATTGCTGTTATTTACGAAATTTTCTTACGTCTGGTACAGAGGCTTCTCACTGTCAAACTATGAAACTATTTTCTAAAATTCTTAAAACGACTAACATTTTTAAAGTCAAAATCTCAGACTTTATGACACCTTCTAAACTGGAGTTATTCACAATCAAAAACTAATCATTGTATTTTATTCCGATTTTTAATAAAATGCATTAAATAACACTTCGTAACGAGATTTGCGTTAATGCAATAGTGGTAAAAAAATTCACTGATAATGATATTTCCAGTCTAATTTAAAACATGCTATCGCTCAAACTTCAGTGAAAGACTATCAGCAAACACTGATGTGAAAAAGTCTCAAGGAGTATAATAATATGGGACTTTAACATACAAACGGATCACCTAATCCCGGTCAGAAGACCAGACTTAATTATAATCAACAACAAAAAAAAAGAGAACTTGCAAAATAGTCGACTTTGCTGTCCCGGCTGAACACAGAATAAAACTGAAAGAATGTGAAAAGAAGGATAAGTACCTCGACCTTGCTAGGGAATTGAAAAAACTGTGGAACATGCAGGTGACAATTATACCAATTGTAATTGGTGTGTTTGGAATGGTAACTAAAGGATTACTAAAGGGACTAGAGAACTTGGAAGTTGGCGGAGAGTAGAGACCATCCAAACGACAGCATTATTGAGAACGGCCAGAATACTAAGAAGAGTCTTGGAGACTTGAGGAGACTTGCTGTCACTCAGACTACAGTGAAAAACCATCGGCTAACGCGGATGTGAAAAGCTCTAATGAGTGAATAATAATAATAATAATAATAATAATAATAATAATAATAATAATAATAATTATAATCATTATTATTATTATTATTATTGTAATTAGTGCTCTTGGTAAAGTCCCCAAAGGATTGGTACAAGGACAGGAGGACTTGGAAATAACGGGACGGGTGGAGACTGCCCAAACTACAGCATTGTTGAGATCGGCCAGAATACTGAGAAGAGTCCTGGAGACTTGAGGAGTCTTGCTCTCACTCAAACTCCTGTGGAAAACTCTCCAAAGAGTAAAATAATAATAATATGAGGCCTTTAAGCGAATCTATATCATGATGATTTGATTTTTTAAGTACGTTTTAATGGTACAACAAAAATGAAAATGAACTCAGTAATTTCCAGTTCAGTTTCGTTTATTCTTATTCAATAATAATGAGTTTACAAGGGCGATAAATATTAAATACTGATTATTGATTATTTTTCCAAATATATTTATTTACTTGAATTTATTTAGAAGTTCCATTTATAAGTTGTGACTCGAAATCAAGCTTAATAGCCGCTGGAAACAATCTTTAAGTGACAGTGAAAGAAGTTTCGTCATCATATTCAAAATAAATTATGTTCTGATACTTATTATGGAAGAAATTATTTGTCCCTCAGCATTATGTAATTTAAAATTCTAAGGTTTCTTTGTGTGTGTGTGTGTGTGTGTGTGTGTGTGTGTGTGTGTGTGTGTGTGTGTGTGTGTGTGTGTGTGTGTGTGTGTGTGTGTGTGTGATAATAAGAGAAATATCCGGGAAAATAGTTCAAACAACATTTCAGAATGCAACCAAATGATTAGATCGTAGAATTATTAACTGGTGTATCTTAAGTTTTGTATTGGACGTTTTTCAGAGAAACCAATTACCATACATTGATTTTAGATGATAGTTCTAAATCATCTAATTTCAAAATCCACAAACCTTTACCAAAGAAAAGAACTATCTATGAATATTACCTGTATTATATTAAGTTTCTGTTTTATTGTATTACATACGGCTTTTAAGATGGTTACTGATATTCATAAGTTGGATCGTATGACATGGGATGAACAATCCGGACCAAAACAAAAATGTAAATTTAAATCTCTTAAAGTTGTACTCGCATACAAATATTTCTCAACAAAATTCCAGACATTTTTCACACGAGGATATCAATTTCATAAGATATTCATAATACAAAAAATAAAATTGGTAAACTTTTTTATACTACGATGTCGTAGTCCAATATGTTAGCCATTACGCCACGGGGATTCCTTCCATATTTTTGTATGAATTTGTCTTTTATAACTATTGGTTTTCGTAGCAATAGGTACAGTACAAGTTTTTGATTGACAAAAGACATAAAATTGCTGAAGAAAAAAGGAACCGATTAGTTGTCTTATCAAAATATATAATTCAAATTTAATTAAACATTATTCCTTAGGTTGAAAGGTGGCTCTTCCGGTTGTATTGGCTAAGTGGGTAGAGTGTTCGCCAATGGTCCAGGAGACCTGGGTTCAATCCCAGGTCGCGTCATACCAAAGACTTTAAAAATGTTACTCGATACCTCCTTGCTTAACACTCAGCAATATAAGGTACGTATCAAGGGTAAAGTGAAGCAATCCAGGGAATGGAGTAGCGCCCTCCCCTACACCTCGGTGTCGTAGGTATTGAAAAGGGAGCCTTCTGGTCGCCCTCGACAACGGTCGCCAACTTTACTTACATTCATTATTATTAAAAATCTTAGAGCTTCGGAAATGACACCCGTTCTTTGTGAATATCAAAAGTCTTAATTAGTTACTTCCCTTGCAAACCATGGCTAGCTTGCGATCAATTAAACTTTTTTATTTGTATAAATGTAGTAACATTTTGAAAAATAAAACTTGAGATAATCTTGTCCAAATAAAGTTTAAAAGTTTTTCAGGCACGACAAAAAAATCCTGAAAGTTTGGTTGAAATCTAATCTGGTTTGGTTTGGTTTAGTTTTGTTGGTTCATTTAACAACTTATCAAACACGGATTATTTAAAGCATAACTTTAAAGCATTTAACAATGTGTTTTTTCATAATCATGCCTATTTATATTTTCAACGTTGCATTATAATCATTTTTTAATCGTTCTCATTTTTATTTGACCATAATAATAAGCATTTTTTTCATACAGTTATATCTTATTGAATATTCCTACCAAATACTAATAATTTATGAGCAATTATGTGGTTTCAAATAACTATTCTTATTTGATAATAATCATGTGTTTTCACTCAGTTAAAAAGAAAAAAAAGTCTAACAGATTCAACTTGTCCGAATCAGAGTGAACCTAAAAATAATGGCAACAAAAGGGTACTTCACCCTCACCTTCCAGAACTTCAGAAATGGAGCCTCGCCATCCGCTCCAATTTACTTTCAGTCTCAGGACATGGTTGAAATCAGGCCAGAAATGGTTGGACCTTAGTGGTACGAACGGGTAGACTGACAAAGAGGGGGCATTTGATGAAATATGATTCTGTAGAAGAAAGCCCGTTCGATTGAAATTGGTATCCATGGCGAAAAGGTAACAGTTTGAAATAAGAGAAAAAAATTCTATGTACAAACGTATTAAGTAATACGTAAAAACGGATTAAATCTCCAGTTTTTAATCTTCTGATCTCGACCGTCAACAAAGATGCCGAATTTCTATGATTATATGCAAGCGAAATGTTGCCCCATTTAAACGATAAAAACCTATAAAACACAATATTGTCGGCCTTAGGATTCCTTTGCATTTATTACTCTTTGCTCTTGTAGTTTATTCTATGGAACTGCCTCTGTTTGTTGTTGCATTAAAGAAAATCCGAAGAGCTGAACATGAGGGAAAGAAGGGAATAAAGAAGTTTCCAAGTTTTCATTGAAATTCACACAGTCGGTGGATTAAGCATGTCTACACGCGATGACTGGAGGCTTTTGTGGAAAAGCCAAGGACAAAGCCTTATTAAAATAGGAGGTCACTCTGCTAAGTTTAAACTTCTCTGACAGTCACATAAAATACCTTAGGGGTCACTCAATATTGATTCTATCTATTTGGTATATCCACAAATACCGCCTTTGAAAACAAGCAAATCGAGCGACGCTCGGTCGTCTGCATCTTAGATTTTCTTTTTAACTAGTTGACACGAAGCCAAACGAAGAACTGGAGATCTATGGGTGGCTTACACCCGTATACCGACGGCAATTAGACAGTATTTATAAAATTCACAAAACCCATATTATATTCAAAACTTTGTTCTCGGTACCGTTCAGAAAAACCGCAAACGGTGATAAAACATTATTGTTTCTCCTTATCACAATTCTAGGTTCAGTTGAACTTGTATAAATATTGGTAGGAAAAAAGTTAGAGTTAATCTATTATAAATTTGCGTTATGTAAATCTCTGTGTGTGTTCCCCATCTTCTATCATTGAGAATAAACAGCACATTCTACTTTATTTCTACTAGCAAAAATATACGCCCTTCGCCGGGCATCGGAATTCAAATATTGTATAAAATCAGAAAGACGAAAGAAACTAAATAAAAACACATATAAAAAGATTATACATATTTTTATTTTATCTTATTTACTTTCTATATAGAATTACACATAAGATTGCTTTTTATACGTTTTAGAATAAACAATGATATTAGAAATAAATAACACTAAGATATTATTTATAAAACCCGATTTTGTTAAAACTGCTATGCAAATTACCCATACTATTTACTATGAAACCATTATATATATATATATATATATATATATATATATATATATATATATATATATATATATATATATATATATATATATATATATATATATATATATATATATATATATATATATATATATATATATATATATATATATATATATATATATATATATATATACACACACAAACACTCATTTGTGGGCTCTTAAGCATTAATACTACGGTCTTCTCATTCTTTCGGCCTTGTGTCACATCTAAGCCAAACGCTTAGTAAATTACTACTATGGTCTTCTCCCCTGGTTTTCGCATCAGGCGGGTATTATTATGCTGATCGTCTATTCCAAGGGAGCCTTCCCCCTCCCTAGGCAGTACCTGCTTGGCAGGACTGAGTTCATTGTTTAGTTCCTGAAGCGCCTGAATTTGAGGCAATGCAGACGGGATCAAGCATTTATCGTGACGGCCACGAACGAGTCTCGATTTGTACGCCCCCCCCCCATATTTAAATGACCTTGAGTCAAATTTTGACTTAGTGGGAAGTCGGTTAAATAACCTAATAACACAGGCTCACCTCCGTTTCCGGTTTTCCAGCGACTACCAGACGTTCTCTTCAAGTCGGTGATATTAAGCTAATGTATTTGTAGTCGAGGGCTTTTCTCCCTGCTTGACAGACCTAAGTTTATCGCTTGGAACTTGAGGCGCCCTAAAATGAGGTATGCCGACGAATCAGACATTTTTGTCACTGCCACGCATAAGTCTTAATTTGTGCGTGGCCCCAGCAGTAGAACATGATTCCACGTCAAAAATGACTTTGTGGGAAGTCTGATAAATATCCTCTCCCCAGACTATAAAATGACTTTATGTCAAATCTAATGTTGTTGGAAGTCGGATAAATAACGTATTAATAATATAGGCTATTCTGAAGTAAATCTAACTCAGGTAGACTTTAACACAAAGATCCTAAATAAAGAATATACTAATTAAGATTAGATAATTGCTATCTAATAATCATTGAGAATACAACGTAAATAACTTAGGGAATTGTGACATCGGAAGTGATATATTTTCGGTCCCAGACAGACACTTAATGTACATTATAAAAAGATATTTTTAATAGTAGCATTTTTAACCCTTTTGATTTTAGTTGCTTTTTTTATCTCTTGTTTCCAGTCAGTCGGCTGCGGCTGTAAAATATGCCGATTGTATCTCTGCAGACGAGTAAAACCCTCGCCCCAACAAGTGTCCTGAATGACACTAAACTACAACTGATGGTGAAGCGTCAGTCCAGGAGGTTTTAAGAATGTGGAATCTCTCATCATTGCCATTACCCCCAGGTCTACAGTGACCCCGGAGTGGTAGTACCTGTTAAGGTCCCATCAATGGGTTAAATATAACTATCTAATTATTCACTAGACTTGAAACCATTTATTTTAAATAGACTTACTAATGTTAAATAGCAATGCTTGAAACCATTTAACCGTATATAAACAAATGAGCTCTATCTCGTTTAGAAATAATGGTACATACAAAGTAATCGTTTACAAATCATTTTCCAAGCTATATGGATTGATCACATGGACGCTAACTAAACGTATGAAGAAAAAGTTAGAGGACAATTACACAAGAATGCTACGAGAGTAATATTGAACAAGTCCTTGAGGCAACATCCCACAAAACAGCAGGTGCACGGCCACCATCACAAAAACTATCAAAGATAGATGAACCAGACATGTGGGACACTGCTGAAGAAGTAAGGACGAACTAATAAGTGATATATTCCTATGGACCCCTTCACAAGGACGAGCAAAGGCAGGGCAACCGGTTAGAACCTATATACAACAGTTCTGTGTCGATACAGGATATAACCTTGAAGACCTCTCGGGAGCGATGGACCATAGAGACGGGTGGCGAAAGAGGGTTAGGAAGATCCGTGCTGGCAGCGCGACATGATGAGGCTGATGATGATGATGATATATATATATATATATATAAACAAGACTTGGAATTATATAACCTACAAGGTTTGATATGCCATAGAACACATCCTGGCAACCAATTCTTTGTTTCATCAATAGAATTATCGACGCCATTTTTATTGTAATAGTTTTATTCCTTATCTATTTATACATTTATTTTGTTTCTGTTGCTTGGGTTGTTTTGTTTTGTTTTTAAATATTCGTAGTGTTTATAGCACATTTTATTTTATGTCATTTTGAGATTGAGTATTTTTTTAATTATCACTAGTAATTTGACTAATATTCGGTTTCTTTCACCTCTTAATTTTTGTTGATTTTTAATCGGAACTCATTTCGGGATGGGTATATATGATTGATTTCGGCTTCTGCTGTATCGGTGGCTTCCGTAGCTTATTTGTCAAAAAAAAAAATCTGTTAAAATAACCTGTCTTCCCTTCAAATTTTTTCACATCTTTCGTTTTTTTCATACCAGTGTTAGTTGGGAGTCTTTCACTGATGTATGACTAACAAGTCTCCTCAGATTTTCAGGTTTCATCCCAGTCTTCTTACCGATTTTAACAATGCGATAATTTGGATGGTCTCGATTCTTCCTCTAATTTCCAATTCCTCCAGTCTTTTGTTCAAACCTTTGGCAACCACCCCAAGCTCACCAGTTACAGTTGGTATCACCGTCTCTCTCATGTTCTACTGTATTTTTTAGGTCTCTGGCTAGATCCTAGTATGTGGCAATCTTTTTGTTATAATTTTGCTTTGTGGTCCACCGGAATGGCGAAATCTATAAGATGGCATGTTCTTATTTCTTTTAATCAACACAAGGTCTGGTTTTCTTGCAAGCGATGCGTAATACCTTTGTGTCTGAAAACCGAGAGAATTATACCCATCTCATTTTCTGGGACGGATTTTGGTTTTTGCATATACCATTTGATAAAATGGTCAATTTTAATTTCTTGCATAATTCCCAGAAGACCACTTTTATCACTCAGTGATATTTAGTTTAGTACTCCTTTCAGGCTATAATCATTACTACAATTATTTTTCAGTTTTACTTTCAGTTTCTTTACCCAAGACCCTTGCGGGAGAGAAAGTAGTGATTATAGATATTCTTATCCATCATTACTTTCAGTTTCGCCTGGTTTCTTTATTTAATGGCATATTAACCATCGCGGATTATTTAATGCCAAAACCATCCTTGTTGAAGGATAACAGCGGTATTATTTAACACATAGCTAGGAGTGTAAGGGAGTTTATACCTTTCTGTAGGGTGAAAGTGAATGTAAAAGCGTAACTAGAGTTCGAACTCGCGACGATAAAACCGTCTAACATGTTAGCCATTTAACCACGTGGACTTCCCCTATATTTTCGGGTGCTTCTTTTCCAATCACATTGATAGAATTGACATAAATTATCTGTCAAAGTGTATAATAAAATTACTAAATACCAAGACCTGTAAATAGAAATTGAAAACATGCTGTACCTTAAAATTACCACAATTCCAGTAATAGAGGGGAGGGGGCTTGGTATGATCAAGAAAGGGATAGATAAACAAAATAACTTGCTGACTGAGCCTATATGAAATAAGAAGAATTGCATTTTGCGGAACTACTCATATCCTTTGGAGAGTACTATCATTGGCAGCAAAAAACATCAAATCATAGATACATAAAATCACTACCTTCCATCGCCCAAGTTTTGGGAGTAAAAACCCTGAGAAAGATTTTAGGAAACCGAAAATAAAACTGAAAATTATATTATAATAATAATAATAATAATAATGATAATAATAATAATCATCAAATATTCTCCGTGATTTTGTGATAGGAACAGATCACTTAATCCCAATCAGAAGATCAGTCCTTGTGTTAATTAACAAGAGGAAAAAACTTACCATCTCGTTATCGTGGCCATTTAAACCGACCACAGAGTATAAATAAAAGAAAAGGGAAAGGTAGAAAATACTTATAGTTTGCCTGAGACCTAAAAAAAAAAAAGCAATAGTAGAACTTGGGGGTGACGGTGATACCAATTGTAGTTGGTGTGCTCAGAATAGTCCTCAAAGTATTGGAAAGGACACTTAAAGAATCGGAAAGCAGAGGATGAATCGAGACCATCCAGACTATAGTATTATTGAAATTAGCCAGAATACTGAGAAGAGTAATGGAGACCTAAAGAGACTTGCTATCTCTCAAACTCCAGTGAAAGACCACGAGCAAACGTTGGTGTGAAAAACTCACAAGGAATAAAATAATGTTAATAATAATAATGATAATAATTGGGAAACCTCAAGAGAGAAACTGGATCTCTTCTTATAGCAGCACAAAACAATGTCCTAAGGACTATATGAAAGCCAGAATAGACAAGACCAAACGAAATAGTAGATGTAGATAATGTAGTGATAGAAACGAAACGATCAATTACATAATAAGCGAATGCAGTGAATTAGCGTAAAAAGAGTATATAACTAGACATGACTGGGTGGGGAAAGTAACCCACTGCAAGAAGTTTAAATTTAACCATACGAACAAATGGTATATGCACAATCCAGAATCTGTCCAAGAAAATGAGATGCACAAAATTCACAGGGATTTCGAGATGCAAACGGATCATCTAATCTCGGCCAGATCTAGTGATAGTAAACAAAAATGAGAACCTGCCGAATAGTGAACTTTGCCGTCCCGGCTGACCACAGGGTTAAACTGAAGGAAAGTGAAAAGAGACATAAAAACCTAGACTTTGCTCGAGAACTGAAAAAACTGTGGAACATGCATGTGACGGTGATACTAATTGTAACTGGTGCTCGGTACAGTCACCAAAAGATTGGTACAGGGACTGAAGGACTTGGAAATAAGAGGACGGAGAAGACCACTCAAACTACAGCATTGTTGAGATCATCCAGAATACTGAGAAGAGTCCAGAAGACTTGACGAGTCTTGCTGTCACTCAGAATCCTGTGAAAACCACCAGCTAATGATGGTGTGTAAAACTCTCAAAAGTGAAGATGATAATAGTAATGTGCTATTGTATTGAACGCTTCAGTGTTGTCTTTGTACGATAAATTTGTATCTAACTCACAGTTACATATGAGAGGAAAAAAACTCGGAAATTTGTAGCCTAGCAAATATATTATGGTTTAATATTATCTTGAGCATAATAATACAAGAAACAATTCACGATGAATTAACAACATATTTCATTGCCTGAACAAAACTCCAAGAATCAGTAAAAGAGTGACATGACATTCAAGATATATATTTTGTTATTATTTTTATTTCTATTAAATGCTGCTTTCTCGTTATCAAATGGGGAAAAAGTTAACAGCAACAATTAAAAATCAAATCTATGAAAACGTGAATCAACATTAATCACTTCTGGTGTTTAACTGGATAGTTAAATCTTGACGGAATATAGACATCAAATATTTTGAAATAATATGTAAATGGAAGCAAAAGTTGGCAGCTCGTGACGCATTTGCCGAGATCATGATGGTGAAAAACTAGATTGGACAGTAACATACCAAGCTGATACTATCCGAGGGCTATTGGCCGGATTTGCGTCCATGATTTGGAGCACAGACTCGGAAGCCGCGAGTTTAGGCCTACTTGACCTAAATTTTTTAAGCTGTCTGTGATCGACTGTTCCTTCATCTTCCGAACAATGAATATTCTTATTTGCTTCCGCGATGTTATCATACAGTTCAAACTCGTTAATTATAAGTTCCCAAATTAAACAATATTGCGTGTTCATCAATGCAGCTTTCAAATCTCTCATGGAGTTAAGCAATGCACAAACTGTCAACACTCCAACTACCACAATACTACCAACCGTAGGAGGTACCTTTCAACGGCTTGAAAGGCTTTGACAACCAATATATGGAAAAAAAACATTTGACTCACCCAAGTATTTTTATTTTAGCCGGAAAAACAAATGAGATAAAAACAAAATGGACGCAATATCTATAAATGCATTTTCTGAGTAATTTAAAAAAAATTTTAACTAGAACACAGACAAGTGAAATAGGTCTCAAAAGATTGGACTATATTGAATGCAAAATTAGGATAGAATAAGGAAGCATGCTTATAGTCTTTGGTAATGGAATCAGCATTCCAAGATCAAATCCTGGACGACGCTGTTTGCGTTTCATTTCGCCCGAATGCCCACGAGAAAAGCATAAATCCATCTACCCCCGTTTATAGGTAAATGGTAAGGCAGACTAAGATCTTTAGACTTGGTTAGGTAATCAATCAATGAGAACGAAAACTCTCAATTCAAACCAGCCTTCCTCCGCTTAAATTAGCTTTCCTCGAGTGTGGTTTGATTTGTTGGGTTTTATGGCAAATCAACCATTGTAGGTTTTTTATGGCAAATCCTGTTTATACGTATATATAAAACATATTACTTTTAAACAAATTTTGTTGATAACTTTTTAAAACCAGCCTGAGCTCATTTTTGGCACTCAGTTAAATGGTTTCAAGTATTGCTATATAACAGTAACCTTTTAGTATCAGTCATTTGTTTGCACACATTTCAATAGATATAAAGTAAAAGTGAAGTTGGCGACCATAGTCGAGGGTGACCCAAAGGCTCCCTTTTCAATAGCTAATACACCGAAGTGTAGGGAAGGGTACAACTTCTTTCCATGGATTGCTTCACTTTACCATTGATCCATACCTTATATTGCTGAAAGTCAAGCAAGGAGACATCAAGTATCATTTTTTAAGTCTTTGGTATGACTCGGCCTGGGATTGAACCCCAGTCTCCTGGGCCATTGGCGAACACTATAGATAGGACCCTATTGGGTGTTACCACTCCCAGTCAGAGTGGATCTGGGAGACGTGGCGATGAAGGGATACTCAACATTCCGCAAATCTCCAAGGCTGGGGCCTTGCCATTTGATTTTTTAATGTTATATCCAGAATACAATTTGGGAGGTCTTAATTCTCTGCAGATATGCAGTCGTTCTATTCTACAGCCCCAGCAGACTAGATTGGCTTTCGAGCTGTGGTGGATGGGTTAGGTAAATATATACATGTAAAAATAGGACAATAATTTTTGCTTAAATAGGGAGTAAAAATACGACCAAGCTATGTCAGTAGTTCGGAGTTATCATAAGGAAATCTAGGGAAGGCACGAGTGGTTAAAAAAGAAGTCCCTAGAGAAAAGAAATTCAGGAATTTGAGCTGAGGAGAAAAAGGAAATTAAATGACATGGATTTAGAGACGTTAAAACAGTTCCAGTGACGTCAAGTTGCATCTCCAACCCATTACTGCCAAAGCTCCACCCCTAAGGAAGGGCAACGGGGCCAAAAGGAGCTTAACGGTTGACAGCTAGTCGCTCTCCCGCCCCTGGACCACCTGTCCGAAAGTGTAAGACAAGGCCTTCCGCCGCTACTGACTGACTTGTAATTCATTCACTGTAGTAGACAACAACAATAACAACAACAACAACTACAACAAAGCAACAAAGTATGAGTGGGAAATAAGTAAAAGGGGTGAAAATCTAGGAGATTATGAGCCTAAAGAGATGAAAGGGTGAAAACTTGAAGAGAAAAGGTATGAATGAATGCAAGAAAGGAGACAATGAATAGACAAAGGATTAGAAGATTTAACGTGTGTGAATATAAGAAAGATGGCAAAGAAATTTGTACACACCAATAAGGAGGGACAGTTTAATGAAACGAAAATAACTGTAAGTCAGATTAGCAACATGACTGAGAATGCAAATAAAATAGATATATACTATTTATATTCTTTAATCATATCACATTTATTGGAATGAAAAGTCGACACTTCCGGTTAAAACAACAGAAAATTTGCATAAAAGTCAATTTTATCATAAAATGTTTTACTCCATAAATAAAAAGGTAGATTAAAATAATTTCTAATATGAAAATTATTTGTGGAAATTTTATAGAACTAAAAAGATTAATAAAAATCGATTGCGTAAAAATTGTTTGGATCGAATAAAGAAAATCACTAAAACCAATGCAGTTTTTAAAGATATATTACGTTTTGTATTTTATGCTACATTGTTTTACGTTAAACATTTTTACGTTACATATTTTGAATCACCTAGTTTTACGTTATATTATTTCAACTACTTGTAATCACATTACATGTTATGGTACATATTTTACGCAACATATTTTTACGTTATTATATTTGGCTGTTTTACATTACACATTTTACGTTACTTACTTTTACGTTACATATTCTATGCTACATGTTTTACGCCGGATATTTTCATGCTACATATCTTTACGTTACATATTTTACGTAATATATTTTTACGTTACAAATTTTTACGTTACATATTTTACGCAACATATCTTTACGTCACAAAGTTTACGTGACATATTTTTACACTACGTATTTGATGCTACTTATTTTTACGCTACATATTTTACGTTACGTATTTTTACGTTACATATTTTACGCAACATGTTTTTACGATACATATTTTACGTTTCATATTCTTACGTTACATATTTTTTACGACACCCATTTTTAAAAATTTCTTCAGATTAAGAAGTCGAATAAGTAACAAACCTTTTATGCTTTTGATTAACACTATTTTGGGAACCGTAGCATGTGTTTATTTCTCGACGTTACAGTTACTGTTAGAATTAGATATCTTTTGAGATACAATAGTTAGCAAACTCAAAACTAGACTGAACAGTTTCTTTGTAAATGAGTTCTATTCTCACTGGGTGCCCCATACTTCTGGCTTCGTAATAATTAAGCCAAATAAATGACTATAAAACTATAATTAGATTTTGCAAAAACATAATTAAACACACCACAATAGATATATATCGATTCAAGGGCTTTTGTAGGTGGTGGTACTACCTGTCCAAGTTTGAAATATTTCAAATATTCATTTTAAGGGTTTTCGAGGGTATCAGTGATTCACGAACGAACCCTAAACCGTATCCTGTACGTCACGCTTAATGTAAACAAGGGAGTAACCCGAAGTAAATAAACTATAAAAACAAATAAAGTGTCTATTGAATACGAAGTAATACCCAAAGCTTTAAAAAATGACTTAGCCCTTTTATTTTTGATAATCATATTTACCATCCCCTCCGCTCGGGAAGGATATGACACAAGGTCAATTTTTAAGCGGAGTTTAACAGGTTTTAATTCAGAGTTTTCCTTCTCCTAGACTAGTTGCCTCACCAAGGCTGAAGAACCCAGTCTGTCCTACTATTTACCCATAACTGGAGGGAGAATAATTGGATTCATACCTTTCCCAAGGGTATTAGTGCTATGTGAAATGCAATCAGTTTCGTCCAGGATTTGAACTCGTGTTGCCGTGTCCATTTCCTACGACGATAACCATTACACCACAGGCACCTCCACAAATTTATTTTTGATAATGACCATCTTACAATCCATATGTAATATGAACTAGCCGTACTTGTAAACCTTAATTCATAAGTAGCAAGCATTAATATGGCGCAACCTAAATGTACCAATGCCTGGGTAACCTGAAATCTGGCCGAGAAATTCCTATTTGTAGATCGCTATTGCCTTGTAATAATTAGCCAGTCAGACTATTTATTAACAGATTAGTACATTTTTACATTTTCAGCAACTTTTTCCAACCATTAATAGACGTCATGGATATAAAAGATCCAAAGTTCTAAGAATTAAATCTATTTTTCAAGAATATTATTATCATCATTAATAAAGACCAAAAACCATCTTGAAACTAATTCTTTGATTCATTATTGAAAAATTGTAGATTCCTTCTCTTACAAAATCCTTAAAGTTCCAAATTGATTTTTTCCCTAAAGCAACAAGGAAATCAAAAAAGCAACTCAGGAATGTGATCAAGGGGTTGGCTTTGAATATACATTCAAAGTTGACAAGTATATTTTGTTTGTTGTGTCGAGATCAAATGGAATGATTGGTTTGATAGTTAAAAAGGGAAGCAAATCCTGCTTGAAAAATGTATAAAACTCTGATAAGACCTCATATAGAATATTGTACTCAGGCCTGGGCTCTGGTGTCGAGACATAAAAATTGGTGTGTCATTTTGAAATGGGAAGGTATGCGAAAAGACTAACAAACATAATAAAAACACAAAAAGATTGCTGTCACAGGAAGATATTACTGAAGTTAGGATTAGTAACTTTACTTAAAAGAAGAAGGGGAATTGATCTAATTAAAACTTTCCAAATAATTAATCAAATTTTTAATTTCGGTGACTTTTTTTCAATATTTTTCCTCGAACTGGAAATTTACTATCAAAACATATTTCGAAAAAGTTTAATAGACAATCGGATTCTTTTGCAACTAGAGTAATATATTTTTGGAACAAACTGCTTAATAAGATTATTAAAAAAAACACCAATAGTGTAAAAAAAATTGAATTGGATGATTTCAGAAATAATAGTAAGAAAAAGAATTTAAGCTGTTATTTGATCTGTAAATAGATATTGTATTAACCGTGTATATGCTCTGTGCTAAGATTTTTTAACGGTTGATGGGAAAAGATTGCAAATGGGGAGATGCCCAAAAAGGCATAACAAACAAATAAATACAACGTCGCCACGAATAAATTGTTCGAATTATTTGATTAAAGAAAAAACTTATGGTTCTAAAGAAGTTGAAGAAGTAAAATGCGGTAAAATATTCCAATTTGACCTTCAGATTATTTTTAGTGAATGTGGGTTTGCATCGTTATTCTGAAGAATGACATACTTTCTATTGAACAAACCAGGACATTTTACATAAATTATTCTTCACTTAAACTTGATTATAAAGGCCTACTATAATTGTCTTACTTTATTTAAATGGCCTGTAATAATTCAGTTTTGATTCTTTTTAATCACTTTTCCTATGTTAATTATGAAAATTAACAATTGGAAAAGTGATTAAAAAATCAAAACTAAATGACTATTTTTCAAATGTTAGAATTCAAATAAAGACGTGTACCACTGAGCAATCTATATGATAAAGTAATGACGGATCAGTGTTTATTTTATACATTTTTATCTGTAGTTTTTGTGAATCACAGGATCGTGCAAGAGCAGCACCTTCCATATTAACCATACCAACTCTCTGTGATATTTTTCTAAACTGTATATTCAAGGTTGAGGACGTGGAGGATATTAAAACAAATACAACAATACTGCTACACAATATATGAAAAATGGTTTAAAAGGTGTTTCGACAAATGAAAAGCTCGCTGGACTAAGTGTTTTAGATACTAGGAGGACTAGTTTAAAGAAAATTAACGCTTCATTCATTATTCACTTCTGTCTTGGAAAATAAGTAAGCGAGTTCAAGCTCCAGTCGCGCTATTACGTTCACATTCGGATAAATACCTTTGGAAAAGGTATGGACCCCCTTATATCTGCCAGCTATAAATTGAATAGTATCCCTGTTGTTCTTCTGCCGGGATGGCTTTGGCATTAAATAACACACGAAAGTTGATATGCCAATAAATAAAGAAACCAAAACTGTATTCTAACCGAGTTCTTACCAGTTTGTGCTGCTCTGTCGGCCAGATGTAGAATTTACCCTTCATTTTTTTTGGTATTTAAAATCAAAACACAAAGAAAATACAATTTTAAAAGAAGTGCATAGTTATTACAATAAAATCAACAACTTACGGTTTTCGGTTGTTTTATCGACACAAGTCACCTTATTGTGAAAAAAAGCATGAAGATGCCTAAATTTCCTTTTCTAGTAATAGGATTGATCGATTGATTGATTGTAACGGCATGTCTCCCCGTCTTGGGCGATTTTATGCCGAGAGGTTAGGGAATTGCGTTCATTGTACATTTAAATTTACATTTTTGCGTCGTTGTTTCTTAAAAGTTTTCGGCACACAGTTGTATGGTTTCAAGTATTCGTATCTAATTATATGGTTTCAAGTAATTATTTCTATTTGATTATAGTCATTTACTGACACAAACTTATATGGTTTCAAGTAATTATTTCTATTTGATTATAGTCATTTACTGACACAAACTTATATGGTTTCAAGTAATTATTTCTATTTGATTATAGTCATTTATTGACACAAACTTATATGGTTTCAAGTAATTATTTCTATTTTATTATAGTCATTTACTGACACACACTTATATGGTTTCAAGTAATTATTTCTATTTGATTATAGTCATTTACTGACACACACTTATATGGTGTCAAGTAATTAATAATTATCCTTACTAAACAATTAAACCTTAAGTAACTATTCTTAATACAAATAATGTACAATTATATAGTATCAAATATTCTTATCGAATGCGAATAATTTTTACATAGAGCTAATAGAAGTCTGATCCCTCCACTAAAATCAGACTGGATTTCTTCCCTACAGCAGTTGTTTCAATACTACTGTATGGATGAGCCACCAGGACGCTGACAAAACGCATTGAGGAAAAGCTTGAAAGGAACTGAACAAGAATGCTACGAGTTATTGTGAACGAATCCCGGGAGTAAGACCCCAGCAAACAACAGCTGTACGACCACGTACCTCCCATCTCAAAAACCATCCAAGTAAGACGAACGAGACATACGGGACACTGCGGGCGAAACAAGGACAAACTAATAAGTAACGTTCTTCATTGGACCCCATACCCATGGATGTGCCAGTGTTGGTCAACCAGCAAGAACTTATATACATCTGCTCTATGTGGACACAGGATACAGTTTGGAAAACTAGCCAGAAGCAATGAATAACAGGGACGGATGGAGAAAGAGATTCAAAGGAATCCATGCTGTCAGCACCACTAGCTGATGGGGATTTGACTCATAGATTGGACCCTAACAAATACTACCACCCCGGATCAGTGCACTTGGAAGTAATGACGATGAAGGGTTTTTTCACAATCCTCAGATCTCTGGATCTGGAGTCTCTTGACTAGATACAGTGTAGGGTCATATTCCGGACACCCCTTCTGGGGGGGGGTCTTACTCCTCTGCGGGGAATACAATCAGAGGATTCTAAGCCTCGCCGACAGGGATGTATTTCAGTAATAGAATCATTCAAGCATACAGATAGCTCGGATGATGATATCTTTGTTTAATGGCATATCAACCTTCGTGGGTTATTTTATGCCGAAAGCATTCTAGTTGAAAGATAGTATTGGTACTATTCAAACCATAGCTGGTGGGGGGATAAGAAAATTCACACCTTTCCCAAGGGAATTAGTGCGAAAGTGAACGTAATAACGTGTCTGAAGTTCGAACTTACCGAGGATGAGAAAGATTTCTGAAACTCAACGGAGTCGTTCTGCTTCAATAAAAAATGTATGACGTCACGTTTTTTTATTTTTCATTTTTTCATTTTTTGATCACTGAAAAGGTTTTGGTTTTCTTTTTAGGGGTGTATACTTAAAAAAAACACCATATTCGGAGAGTCTGCTCAGTAAGAACGACCACTTCTCTGCCACCCCTTAAACTATCCTATCATTTTGATAAGCTTAACATTTTTGCGTATAAATGACTTATTACTTAAAACACCAATTAAAAGACACGTTCCTGGGGGCTTTTGCAACACTTACATTTTGAAATGCTAAAAACGGATACTTTTTTTTCAATCACTAATAGAATTCATGTAAGGTGGGGAGGTGCGTGAGGGAGTTAATATATCCTGAGTTACAAGTCAGGAAAATTATGAAGATAGATCCGTTTCATATCCCTACATTTGTTCTAACCACTATTCACCGTCAGTGAGTCTTCTTAATTATCCTGACCGTTCAGTTGCAACTATCACTTAGTAATTCCTAATTCCATTTTTTACTCTATCTTTCGATTACTTTATTCATGTTGGGAGTGGATTTCTTTTGGCGTATTGGCTGACATGCTGGACTACGACAATGTAGTAAGCGAGTTCGAATTCCAGTCGCGCTATTACATTTACTGTCAGACTAATAGCCTTCCGGAAGTTATGCAACTCCTTATCCCCACTAGTAATAAATTAAATAGTTCTATTACTGTCCTTTTTTCAAGAATGGCTTTGGCATTAAATAACCCAACAGGGTTGATATGACATTAATACAAAGTAACCAAACCAAATCTACACACGTTCCATTTGGTTTTCTTCTATTTTTGACCGTTTCTTCTCCCTTAATGGTTTCTTATAGATCTATCATTGCCTCACAAAATTGTTCATTAGATAAAGGCATGTGATTAAAGCCGTATATGTATAATAGGATTTCTTCTGGAAAATGTCTCAAAATAGCATCCAAGTTCTATCTGAATATAGATAATTAGTTTTTTTTTAAATTTCATATCCTATTAACCTTCGTGGGTTATTTAATGCCAATGCCACCCTAATAAAAGAACAATAATAGTACAATTTAACTCATATTTGGAAGTATAAGGGATCCATACTTTTCCTTAAGAATATTTGTCTGAAACTGAACATGATGGCATGAGTGAGGTTCGAACTCGCTTATAAGGATGTAACAGTCCAGCACGTTAGCCACAACATTACGGAGACTCCCCTGAATAAACCATTAATCGGTGTCATTTAGCATATCTATGCAAAAAACGTACGCACACTATATAGATATATTTATCCAAACCCTCCACCATGGGCAGGATGTATCACAAGGTCAATTTATGAGTGGTATAATGTACATACTAAGGCCTTTGTATACAAACGGCTTCATGTTTTTAGTTTTGTTAGTTTTGGGTAGGGTTGGGTTTTTTTAAGACATAACATGGTATAGTTGTTTTACTTTTAGATGATTATATATATATAAGTAACTTCTTCGTGAGTATGAAATTAATGTTTCCTTATACAAAAAAAAAAAGATTGAATTAAAGAATTTCTTTTACGGACATTCATCTTTTCGACTAAAATTGAATCGGTTTAGAAAATTGATAATTGTTCATTTTCTCGTGTCACGTAATTAATAAATGCAAAGGACTAAATGAAACTAATTATTTTATTATTTGTTGAAAAATTGTTGATTTCTCAATGAAAAACGTAACATTACGACGACAACAGAGTCAAACCAAATAAAGTTAAGAAATTGAAAATGGTATCAATTTTTTTTATGAAACAAATGATAACAATCCAAGGGGGACAAAATTAGTTCTCTAACTGCCATAATATATAACGTGTTTATTCAAATTCATAAATCTTTTTAATAAAATAACAAAGAAATAATTTTTTTTTTTTAAGTTAAAATTACAAATAATGATTCTGAATTTTGAGAGCGACACCATTTGTACAGCTGCATCTTTTCTTAATTTATTAACGGAATTAACGGTATAATTTACGGATGGTGCAGCATTTCGTTTTGTCTAAAAATGGTTGAGTAGCTAGCAAGCCAGATTAACAAACCATTGTTAGAGAGTTCGATTCTCACTGTCCCATCCATCCGGCCACACCGAAGTAAGCTTTGTAAATAACCATTTCTACTTGTCTATCAGTTTAAGATGATGGCATTGCTGGTGAGGTGATGGATTTTATGGTTAGGTCAGTTTAATTTGTTTTAATGCCATGTCAACGTTTTTGGGTTATTTAATGCCAAAGATATCCTTGTCGAAGAAAAGTATTACTACAATTTAACCCATATCTAGGAGAATAAGTGGGTTCATACCTTTCACTGGGATATTATTCCGAAATTGAATACAGTAGCGCGACTGAATAATTGATTTTAAGGGCAGTTTAGGTTATTTTTGCGTTCATTGTACATTAGGCGGACAATCCTATTGAATACGGATAATTCTTTAAAAGATTTATTTGACCCATAGATAGGACTCTAAAAAATACTACCACTCCAGAACAGAGTGGGCTTTGGAAAAAGGGGTATTTCACACTCCCCAAATCTCAAAAAATCGGAGCCTCACGATCAGTTCAAGTTTAGTGTCATACCCAGGACATATTTTTTTTTTTTTTTAATGGGGGGTTCTTGACCCTCTGCAGGGGGATACAATCAACATATTCTAAGCCTCACCGACAGGTCAAAAAAGAAAAAGGGTTGAAGTACATAAAAGTTGTTAATTCTGACAGAAATATTTTAATTTCAATAACTTTCTCAAGAAAATATCACGAATAGCAACTGCCTTCACTCGTTGTCCGGACAAAGTTCATTACCCAGTTGGCTAGGGTTGTAGAAAACACCAACGGCTTATCTGCTGTGGAGTAAGCCCCCACCCCAAAGAGTTTCCTGATATAACACTAAAAGTCTGATGGAGAGGTTCCAGTAATGCAGGACCTTTGGGGAATGCGGAGTACCCCTTCATTGCCATCACTCCCAGGTTCACTCTGACCCAGAGTGGTAACACTTGATAGGGTCCTATCTATGGGTCAGATAGAGCTAAACTGTGTTGGATGAGATGGGACTGTTTTGACATGTAGACTGTGTACTTATGCTAAAACTGAATTGTTTGAAATACAACATTTAATTCTGTGTATTGCCCAGTCGGCTGGGGCGGTAGAATACACCGACTGTTTCTCTGCAGAGGAGTAAGACTCCTCTCAACGAGTGTTCTGGATTTGACATTAAATCTGATGGTTTAGCTCCAGTAATGCTGGAGCTTTGAGGAATGCAGAGTACCTCTTCATTGCAATCGCTCCAAGATCCACTCTGACCCGGAGTGATAACATCTGATAAGGTCCGATCTCTGGGTCAAATAGAACTAAACTGCGCACTTATACTAAACTATATTGCTTAAAATAGGACTGTTTTGACATTTAAATTGCGTACTTATGCTAAACTGAATTGTTTGAAATGGAACTGTTTTTGTATGCTAAACTGAATTGTTTGAAATAGACCTGTTTTGAAATTTAACTGTATGTAAGCAAAAACTATTCTTATACTAAACTGAATTGTTTGAAATAGAACTAGTTTACTAAACTTGAAATAGAAATGTTTTCGACAATTAAACCGTGTTCTTATGCTAAACTGAATTCTTTGAAAAAAAACTGTTTATTTGTATAAAAATGGATTTGGCATTAAATAACCTACAAAAGCTGATATGCCACAAAACCCAAACAAACAAACAAACAAACAATAACAAAGTTCATCTTTAAGTTCTTTCGGAAAATCTCACTTAACAATATACAGAACTGAAAAAGGCTGCTTAAAAAAAAAGAGGTTAGAAATAAAGAATCAAGGGAGGATGATTGAAATCCGTTTTTGTTTTCCTCATCTTCTTTGCACCGCAACAGAACATTGTGTTCAGTAAATCAGTTTTTGGATGCGACTTCTCCTGAAAAAAGCTGCTCCGTTCTTGAAACATGTAAACTTTGACAGATTCATTAAACATCGTTCAAAAAACTTTGTTTAAAAGGTCGACCGTTCCTGGATATTTACTTAGGCCAGAAATACGTACAGTTCTTGATTTATCTCTGACAGGGGACATAGCACTGGTCCGGCGACGGGTGGAAGGTGAGAGGGTCCATCTCTCGCTACGGCGAGCAAGATGGCAGCTGTACTCTTTGACCTCGAACCGAAGAGCTCCAGCCTTTTAAAAACGAGATTTGGAAACTTTTCTGGCGTCTTTTTCTCTCTTCCTCATTCTCTCCACCTACACCCCATATATATATATATATATATATATATATATATATATATATATATATCGTGTTTGTGTGTGTTATACTACCTCTATTTCTACTGGTTTGCACAGGTTAAGGAGAAAAGGTAGATTTCGATTTTTCCTTCCTTCATTTTTTTTTAAACCCAAATACCTCCAACCCACAAACCTTCAATTGTTTCAGTGTGTATTGCTATTTTCTTATGTCCTACCAGAATTGCTATTTATTTTTTATTTATTTTTTAGGAATTGTTTTTGTGTGTGTGTGTGTGAATATTTGCTCCCTTTTTCAATCGGTTAGCTGACTGTCGCTCGCATCTGAGTGCGTGGTATTCACTGGACAACGCTCCACACGTCGTGCTTAAAACCAGAGGAGACATGTCGTTGACAACCAATCAAGTCATCGACTTGGCTGCTATCAAAGGAAGGACACCTGATATTTTTGTTCCATTTTTTTATGGGTCCTTGTCCCACCTTGTGTATTGTCCCCATCCCTAAAAAGCTTGATCGTGGGACAACATGTAACTATTCTCCTCTCGTCTTTGCAAATCTTCGGCATTATTACACCTGGACAAGGACAAAAAAATCATCAAGAATAGGAAGAGATGTTGAGTTGCACTGTTCAAAAATAAACACTTTATTTCTTTTTTTAATAAGATAATTTAAATTTTCAAGCGTTCATGAATATTTACAATATTTTTCTAATATTTGGATATTATTAAATTTTTGTATCGAGATTGCACGCGATTAACAGTTAAGTGGATATTCATTAACTAAATATTTCTTTATTTCTTCTTTCACGATCATCAGACTTTTCCGATTGTTATAATACTTCCTACCCTGTCATGGAAGCTCAGAATACGATGACTGTATTACCAACAGAGGAGTAAGATTCCCACCCCGTAAAAAAAGGGTTTCTTAAGTATGACATTAAACTGCATCCGATGGTGGAGCTCCTGTTCTCGAGCTCTGCAGAGTGCGTAGTACTTCTTCGTTGCCAGTACTCCCCGGTTGACTCTGATCCGGAGTGGTAGTAGCTGTTTATCTATGGATCAAATACATTTGTTCCTAAATAATCAATATTGGATTGAACGTGAAACTACATATATGTTTGAAAACAACTGATTATTATGAAAGGAAATTGTATTAAAATACCTGATACCATTTAAATGTATACAAATTATTTGTATAAAGATTAGTGATTGGAAATTATAATTTTTTCTCAAATGATTTTTACTATAAGTTACTTGAAAACATAAAAAAAGTTGGCGACCATAGTCGAGGTTAACCCGAAGGCTGCCTTTTCGATAGCTACTACACCAAGATGTAGGGGAGGGCGCTACTCCTTCCCTGGATGGCTCTACTTTACCCTTGATCCGCACCTTATAATGCTGAGTGTTAAGCAAGGAGGCATCAAGTACCATTTTTTTAGTCTTTGGTATGACTCGACCTGGGATTGAACCCAGGTCTCCCGGGCCATTGGCGAACACTCTAACCGCTAGGCCATGGTAAATTATTCGGATTAGATAGGAATACTTGAAACAAATTATGTAGAATAGGAATAGTTACTGTATACCATACAGTTGTGTATAAATTAACTTTAAGTTGGCTTCTTTGTTTAATGAAGTACGTTATTCAATGTCAAAGGCAACCTAAGAGAAAAACAGAACTAATACTGTTTAACCTAAAGCTGGAGATTCATACCTTCCCTTTGAGTCTAAGTCCGAAAATGAATGTGATAGCGTGACGGAAGTTCGAATTCGCCTACTTTGAGGCCATAGTCCTGCACTTTTGCTATCACGTCACTTTTGATAGGAATACTTGAAATCATACAATTGTGGGCAAACAAATGATTATAGACAAAGAAATGTAATTAAAACAAATAACAATAGAACATTAAAAACAGAGTTCTTACGATCAAATATTTACAAATGAATCTGATTTCGACTGTACATAACTCATAAGTAGTTGATATGTCGTTAAACAAATAAACCAGAACATTTTTATGGTTCTAAGAAGTTTTGGAGCCCTGAAGTGTGAGGAACCACTCTTTAGTTGCCATTTCTCCCATTTCCATTCTGAACCAGAATGTTAGTTAATAATTAAACTTACCTTTACTGTGGCACGAGGCCAGAAATACTGGGTACCCAATATCCAGCTTGCTAACTTTTAAAACACGTGGGGTGCTCTGACCCGGTGTGGTGGGACTTGTTAGGGTCACATCTATGGGTTAAATATATATGCTTGAAAATATCTTAGATAGGAATACTTAAAATTATAGGATGGTGTAAATGTTATCTATTCTACTTAAGAGAAGTAGACATATGCTAAAAATATAAATTCGATAATAAAACAAATATCTTATAAAAAAAAATCTATATTTACAAATATATGTTAACCATATTTTTGCGTAGAATTTCTACTTTATAAATTCTAGTGAAATTGAACAGCAGTTGTAGTAATTTACTACGCTTTTTGCTTAGATGTGGCACAAGGCTGATTGAATGAGGCATCCAGTGAAACTAGAACTCATTCGTGAAGCTTTGCTAGTCTAGCTTGTTAACCATAACACCACTCGAGGCATCCTAGCGGTTGTAAGTATTTTGCGTAGGATGGGTTGTTTTTTGCATACAGTATACTCGGACAATTTTTATTAAAGAAACGATTTTCTTCTAAACATAATATTTCGAGATTTTATAATTTTGAATGGAATATGATACAATCAAAACAAATAGTATTAGGTATTATTTATCGACAAATTCTTCTGTATTGAAAGTTTATAACAAAAAGTACGAATTTATATATAATAAGCTGGAAACCCGGTGTTGCCTATGTATTATAACAAGCTAAACATAAGTAATTATTTTTAATTTGAAAATAATTGGAGGGTAGACAATATTTATGAAAATTAAATTAATAATATTAAAAATTTAACTCTATATGTTTAACAGAATGTTCTTTATGATTTAAAAATATGACGTCGGCGTGTTTATAATATACCAATGTTTTGTTTTGTTTTGTTTGTTTTTTTTGGGGGGGGCTTTTTTTTCATTTATTTCTATAATTTTTCATTTTTATAAAAGTATTTAACGCAAAAAATTGTCCAAATGGATAAAAAGTCTATATTTAACGAGTTATTTTTTTTAATTATTCAACTTTGTCACAATAAAATTACTTTTAAAAACAACAAAACAGCCTTTTAAAATATTTATTTATTAAAAACAAAAAGGCAATCCTAAAAACACTAGACTACATTTTTTTTATGTGCAATGTTTTTAGCTTCTTATTAAATTCATATTTTTTTTAATTCTAACGTTTTTATTATGTACCATTTTTTTCCATTTTAATTCAATAACTTTTAATTTTTGTAAAAGAAAAAAGATCTTATAATTTTTAAAAGTGTTTCATTTATCAAAATAAATCAACAACAATGTTCTAATTCAAATACAACATTTGAAATTTAATTCAATTTCAGTTCAATCCATTATTACATTCTATAATGATTCATTTTTAATCTTATGTGATTCAATTTCTTACCACTGTTTATTAAAGAAAAATAACAAAAACAAAGAAATAACGTTTAGTATTTTTTTTTACGATGAAATTTCCTCATATCGTAAGTAGCGAAAAGAAAAAAAAATTAAACATCACAGTAAAGTAATATAAGTGTTTTTTTTTAAATAAAGTAAAAGAAAGGGAGAAAAGAAAGAGATTGTATTTCATAGAAAATATTTTTAAATAAAAGTTGAAACCAAAAAATGATGCCATATATGAAACTCCACCAAATGATTTAATCATAAGATTTTGCAAAGAAAACGATGTATATGCGAAAAAGATTTTTGAATGAAAATCGAAAAAAGTTAAAATAATTACATAGAACTGTAATACTAAACTTTCAGAATCAAGTTTCATTCAAGAATGTTTTATTAACATACCATTTTTTGCTGAAGTTGCAAAGGAAAAGGTACCGGAAGTTATATGATGTTGACGGGGAGTAAATTGCCGTCACAGGAAAAAATAACTTGGAATAATTTGTCTGGTTACCAAATTTTATGAGCTCGATTATGGCTTTGCTATAAATTCATAATATAGATTGAAAAGTGGTCTTTCTAACCAAATTGCAGCTTTCTATATCCGTTTGACTGTCCATAGGCTTCAGAGATAGCCAAACATCATCAACTTCTTTACGTAGAATACACAACTTACTTTTTTTTGCTCGAAATAAATAAATTCGTAATTTTCTTTCTTTTTTTTAATATAGATTTTGTAACGCAAAAAGGGAAAATTGGTTTTGAGATAAAGCAAGAGCGGACTCTTATTCAACCAAAGTAATAACATTATTCTCTTTTTATGAAGCAAGAAACATCTCTTACGAATAATTGTCCAAAAATTCATTTAAAGCTAATCTCCGGCCTTTATTTTTAATAATGATCTTCGTACAACCCGAATGTCATATGAGTAAGTACCGCGAGTAACCATATTTAAAAAAAGCTTATATTATTCAAGATAGGTTTTTGGGGAAATAGATACATTAAGCAATATAAGTTGGGTTTTTTTTTTTTTTGTTTTTTTTTTTTTTTGAGGATTGTATAAAATCGGTCATCGGAATGGTTTTTACCATTAATTAGAGAATATATTACTGAGGCTTTGAATATTTTCCAGCACATGTTTTCAATGGCACGAAACATTTTTTATTTGCATTTAAAAGAAATGATTGTCTGTTATTGAGAAAATGTGAAAATTATGTAAATGTTTCTCCATTTGTATTTTCTAAATGAGTTTTTCAATAAGTTAGAATCTTTTTATATTTCTCAAAATGAGTGTCCTTCCGTATATTTTTATTTCAATTTCACCTAAACTTTCAAGGAGCGTTCGTGTCATGCGTGGAAAGATTTTAACTTATACTTGGATATCCAGCTTAGACTGGTATTAGGTGGGATCTTTTGCACACCCTCAATGTGTTTCGGTCCTCAAAACTATAAAAGAGTAGCCTATTCAAAGTTAACCTATTTACTCTCTTGGTAATCGTTAGCAGATAGCTGTCTTCCTCACGACAAACACTTAGACCCTCTCTGTTGTTGTCAGGTATCGAGCTGCTAAGAAGAAATTCATTTCATTTGGACTGTCACCCGGCGTAAAAAAAGAAAAAAAACGTAGAAACCCTCCCTTAAAAAAAGTTATGTTAACACTACTCATTCAAGTTTGGAGAATAATTAAATCAATTATCTATTTGATATAATATAATTAAGTATGATTTATTTAAATATTCATAGAATTTTACCATTTTAAACCCATTCTAGGTCCTCCAATTTTCTGTACGCCACACACTGTGTAAATCAGACAGTAACTCAGAGTAACGAACGATGAATACAAATGAAACTTAATTAAGAATAATTATTCAAAACTTTAAAAAAATATATTCTTTACTTTATGGAAATACCATCTTGCAACACGAATGTAATGTGAGTATTTATAAAACTAAATTCTCTGCTACGTACATTGCCCAGTCAAATGGGGCTGTAAAGTGCACTGACTGCATCTCTGCAGAGGAGTAAGACTCCCCTCAACGAGTGTCTTGATATGACATTAAACAATCTGATAGTGAGGTTCCAATAATGCTGGAGCTTTGGGGAATACGGAGCACTCTTTCATTGCCACCGCTCCCAGGTCTATTCTGGCCCGGAGTGGTAGCACCTGATAGGGTCCGATCTATGGGTCAAATAGAACTAAAATGCTTACTTATGCTAAACTGGACTACTTGAATTAGAACTGTTTTGATATTTAAAATGCGTACTTATGCTAAACTGAACTGCTTGAACTAGAACTGTTTTGACATGTAAACTGTGTACTTATGCAAAACTGAATTGTTTGAAAGATAACTGTTTTGATTTTCAACTGTGTGCGGACAAAAAGTATACGCATACTAAACTGAATTGTTTGAATTAGAACTGTTTGACTAAACTGAATAGCTTGAAATAGAATTTTTTTTTGACAATTAAACTGTGTGCTCAAGCTAAACTAAATTGTTAGAAATAAAACTGTTTATTTGTATAAAAATGGATTTGGCATTAAATAACCTACAAAGGTTGATACGCCATAAACCCAAACAACCAACAAACAAACCAATCTGCTACATACAGAATGTGACAGAACATCAATTTTATGCGGAGAACAACTGATTTGAATTCAGAGTTTTCCTTCTCCTCCTCCGATTGCCTTATAATATCTAAAGAAACCAGTAAGCCCCTCTATTTACTTATAACTAGAAGGAACTTATTGATTCATGTCTTTCCCAAGCGTATTAGCGTGAAGAGAAATGCAAAAACCTCATCCAGGAATCGAACTCGGCCACTGATTTCATTTCTTCTAAGTATGGGTAAGAATCGCGAGTAAAAAACATTTTCTTAATCAATCCGTATTTTGAAAGTAAAAAGAAAGAAAACACACATTCTTCTATTTCGTGAAAAAATAGAATTTAGATATTTGAATAAACGACTGTGAAGTAACACACGACAACAGACGGTGTATTCTGAAAATGTGTCCTTTTAAGATGAATAATTTTTGTGTCAGACTGAAAGGAGTACGTTCATTTCTTCATCTTCACTTCTTAAATCACTTAATCTATTTTTCATATTTCAAAAAAAAAAAAAAAAAGAAAAAAAAAAAGAGAAAAGCAAGACAACATTTTGTTCAGAGATTTGCATTTGATGATATCTGCAGTTTTAGTTTCGGTTCCTTCGAGGGTTATTTAATGCCACAGTCATCCTTGGAGAAGGACAGCAGTGGTACTATTTAACCCATAACTTTGGGGGTGAGGCGTTTCAATACTTTTCACAAGTGTATCAGTCCGAAAGTGAACGTAAAGCATGACGAGATTACGAACTCGTTTACTTCTACGACGCAGTCCAGCATTTTAGCCATTATACCACGTGGACTTCCTCCAAAATGCATGTCTAAAAATGTTCGAAATAATGTTAATTTCAAAAGAAAATTTAAAAAATGTGAGTAAATCTTGGTTTGATTGGATTTTATGGCATATCAACCCTTGTAGGTCATTTAAGGCCAAATCCTTTTAATACATATATATTAAATACATGATTACTAAACACATTTTGTAGATAATATTTTTAATGAGTCTGAGCACATTTTTTACACGCAGTTAAACGGTTTCACTTAATTTCAAATAATTCAGTTTAGCATAAGTGCACAATTTTTTGTTTACACACAGTCGTTTGTTTAAATACAATTTTTGTTTACACACAGTTAAATGTAAAAGTTGTTCTTTTTACAGTTTACATGTCAAAGTTCAAAGAGTGGAGCCGGGAGCGATGGCAATAAAGAGGTACTCTGCATTCCTTAAAGCTCCAACATTACTGGAACCTCACTATTCGATTGTTTAGCGTCGTTGGGGGAATCTTACCCCTCAGTATAGATGCAGCCCCAGTCCAGTGAGCCAAGTCTTTTCCATTTTGCACATCTATCATTTATAATAACAATAACGATTTGTTACCACTTGATGTGAATTTTTAGTTGCCAGTAAAGATTTTAAAATTGACAATTTTTTAAGAAATGATGAAACAATTAGAAGGCATTTTTATATTTATCTTTTAGTTTTGCCGTGTCAGTGATTCATGCCTTTGACCCGACGTAGTTTTGCTAGTACTCATATGAATTTTATGCATTTAGACATTGTTGTGTTTCTATTTTACCACAGCGAGTTCGTAAGGTAGTACAAAGTTGACGTTCAGTCTTGCTTGGCCAATTAGACTCTCACAAAATCCCCCAACTTTCTTACTCCATACGTCTTCTTTCAGTATCCTATGATCACATCCCCTCGTGACTTTTCCAACTGATTCACCAAGTAAGAGAAGATACTCGACACACATATATCGAATTATGTCAATAATAACTGTGCAAATTTCATTGTTCTACAGCGAAGGGAAAATGTTATTCAAGTTGGTTTTGAACGCAGCCTGCATGGGTTATTTAATGCCAGAGCCATCCTTGTAGAATAACAGCAGGGGTACAATTTAACTCATAGATGGGCATGAAAGAGTTCATATCTTTCTCAAAGATATTAGTCCAAAAGTGAACGTAATAACGCAACTCGTGTTCGATCGCACTTCGAGGCTGCAGCAGAGTACTTTAGCCATTACACCTCTTTTGAATGAATTGAAAATTATATTTTAATCGCCACATGGCTTAGAAAATTTTTTCAATTTTTTTTTAAAATAGCCAAAACTGATTTTGCCTTGTGTATGACACTAAACTACATCCGGTAATGAGGCACTACACCTAGAGTTCTGGGGAGTGTAGAATTACCTCTTCGTTGTCATTACTCCCAGTTCCACTGTAACTCATTGTGGTAGTACCTGTCAGGCTTCTTCCTTGCATCAAATAGATCAGTTTAAAATTAAGAAGTGTTTACCCGTTTAAAACTATTGTAAAGATATATTTTAAACCGTATATAATTGGTGACCATAAATTTTAAATTGACTTTGGCATGAAATAACCCAACAAGGATTGACATGTTGTAAAACCAACCAACCAACCAACCAACAAAAACTGACTAAAAAAGTAATCAGCAGTATAATTTACTCAGCATTAAGACTAGTTTCTTTGTCCTGTCCGTTAGTGGTTAATAGTTCATCCTCTACCCCAACAAGTCCCCAACCCCGCTTAAAACTATTTCTCTGATACAATCAATTTCATTTGATGGCAACAATCCGTTTCGTAGCAGAATGGCAAGTGTCGGCGCTATGAGATAGCATCTCCGTCGACTTTCCAATAATCAACCAATCAAAATACATTTCGTGCCTGTTTGACATCCCAAACATAAACTAAGTCATTGGGAAAATTTGAAATACAACTCGCTCTAATTTTCTCTTCTAAAAGAAGCATTCAAGGAATACTGTAAGATAATTTGCAACGACAGTGTAACGATATCAGAACTTTACTTATATTGGTGGCTCTGTTATAAGGGTTTAATGTTAGTGGCAACGAGTTCTGAGAACATATTCCTAATTACGAATCATGGGTACACTTAACCGTATATCCAGACAGTAGACTGAAAGATAATTCATAGAGAAATTTACTTTTTCAGAATGTATGGAAAATACAAATATTTGCGAGTATTACTTTGTATCCGTCATGTTAGCTAAACCGAATCTTTATTTTTTAACCATATAAAGTGGACATCCAGCTGAACCTTTCAGAGCCAGAAGGGAAAGTTATAACCTTTTTAGTCAATTTAAAAGTTTTTGTTTGTTTTTGTTTTGTTTTTTAACATGTATACATTCTGTATGTCTACAAAATCAAAATACAATATTGCAAAAAGATCCAATTGTGATTGTATGAGTATCTCGTATTTCTGACTTTGTGCAAAGTTAAGCTTAAGATAAAATCACAATAAAATCATTCTCCGGCTTTAAAAAAAGGCTTCGAAAACTTTATATTCTACCTTGGAATTGAGCTCCTTCTTATAGATTCAGCGTAAATGAATTAGCTGTGTTTTCAGATCGCTCTTTGCGTAAATACTAAAGTGAACCCTTACTTTGAGCCCGTCATGTTTGCTAAACCCAATTTTTATTCTTTAACCATATAAAGTGGACATCCAGCTGAACATTTCTGAACCAGAAGGGAAAGTTATAACTTTTTTCTGTTACTTTTTTCCTTTGAAAAATGGACACTTAAAAAAGATGTGTTTACTAAATTTTAATATGAGCGTGGGAAAATTTCTATCAACATCAGTGAAGAATGATTTATTGATACTTATTCATAAACCTCATATTATGTGTTTTTGTCCGATGGTTTTTCATTGAAGTCTGAATGATAGCAAGTCTCCTCAGATCTCCAGAACTCTACTAAGAATTCTAGCTGATTTTAAATGATGTAGTCTGGATGGTCTTCATTCTTTCTCTCCGGTTCCTTCGATCTCTTTTCCAGGCTTTTGGGAACCGTTTCAAGGGCACCAAAAACAATTGAAATCACCGTCACCATGTTCCACAATTTTTTTTTAGCTCTCTGGCAAGGTCCAGCTATTTGTTGAGCTTTTTGCTCGTTTTTTTTTTTTCTCACTCAATGGTTCGCTGAAATGGTGTTATCCAATCATTGACAAGTTCTTTTCTTCTTGTCAATTAACAGTAGTTCTATGTTTCTATTTGTGATTTGGTGATTCGTTTGTATCTCAAAGTCACTTGGAATTTTATAGGATAGATTCTGTTTTATGCAAATGCCTTAATTTCAGTCCCTAGCACTATTCCCTGTAAATCACTTCCGCACCCAAGTATGCCTTCTTTTGTATTCCTTTTGCATGACTTTGCTGCATTCACTTATTATGTCATTTAACTGTTTCATTTACATAAACTATATTGGCTATTCTTTTACGTAATATCAATTTTTGCTCTGACATAATTAGCCATGTCTACATCATCTTGACTGCAATTCCTTTAGTTTGTAACTTAAGAAATTATTATTATTATTTATTACTCATTAGTTTTTCACATCAGCATAAGCTGATGGTCTTTCACTGGAGATTGAGTGACAGCAAGTCTCCTCAAGTGTGCAGGACTCTTCTCGGTATTCTGGCCGTTTTCAATAATGCTGTTGTTTGGATGGTCTCCACTCGGCCGCCAACTTCTAAATCTTCCATGCCCTTTAATAATCCTTTAGTTACCGTGTCAAAAGCACCAATCATTATTGGTATAATTGTCACCTTCATGTTCCATAGTTTTTTTCAATTCTCTAGCAAGGTCAAGGTAATTATTATTATTATTATTATTATTATTATTATTATTATACTCCTTGCGAGTTTTTTTACACCTGTATTCAAGCTGATCTCAACAATGTTGTTGTTTGGACTGTTTCGATTCGTCCTCTAATTTCCAACTCTTTCAGTCCCCTCTCCAAGCCTTTGGGGCCATTCCAAGAGCGTCAATTACTACTGGTATCACCGTCACCTTCAAGCTTCACAACTTTCTTAGTTATCTAGCAAGGTCAAAGTATTTTTTCTCTCTTTTCGCTTTCTTTCATTTTGATCGTTTTTGTCATAAAAAGTAACTCGAACTTTAGATGAAAAATACTGCTCAAAATTAAGAATAACAGTTGCTTATGTTTCACCTAAAAAGGAAAATAGAAAAAAAAAGATTATAGTAATATCATTATTTGCAGCATGTTTGAATATGATTTTTAAAATATATCACCTTTCATCATAGCCGGTAGAAAATATGACTTTTTCTAAATAAACATAACTCTAGACAATTCGATAAAAAGTGAAAAATATATAAAAATGTATATTTTCAGAAGCGGATATCTTTTATCAGTAACACAATCAAGTATGATATTTTATTCATTTTTATTTTTAGATGAAACATTGTCAACCATTAATTTTTACTTATATTTTCTTTTATCTTATTTCGTGAAAAAAAAAGCAAGTTATTGAAATGAGATGCTACTAAAAATAATAGCTACAACAAATATGGTGGTAAGAGAAATTTCCATTACGGTGAGAAGGAAAAAACGAATAATGGATAAAGAAGAAGGAAGGAATTTGATAAAGAAAAGACGTGAAATAAGAAGTGAACGAAAAAAGAATAAGAAAAATGCATGGAAGAATCATAAGAAAAGTGACAAAAGAAAAAAATTAAACAAAAAAAAATGAATGAATGTTTGTGATCATTTAGAGACAGTAGGTATTGTAAGAACGTTGCTTATGAGTTCATTCTTACTTCTCCAGCAGTGTCCCGCTTGTCTTGTCCATCTTATTTGGATGGTTTTAGTGACGGGAAGTAGGTGGCTGTACAGCTGCTGTTTTGTAGAATATGGACCCCTTCACACAGACGGGCAAGTGTTGGACGACCAACTAGAACTTACCTACAAGAACTCTGTACAAACACAGGCTGTAGTCTAGAATACCTGCCGGAAGCGAGGGATGATAGAGATGAATGGAGAGAGAGAGAGAGGGAGAGTCAGGGAAATCCAAGCTAGCAGTTCGACATGATGATGATGATGATGATGAGGAGGAGGAGGAGGTAACGTACGAAATATATGAGAGATTGAGAATAAATTAAAGGATTTGTTTAAAAGGTTTCTTCGAGGCTTCTTCAAATTGATTGTTCTCTGTTCCTCAGTTAGTAGAGAAGCTTGTACGAATTATTAAGGATTCTTCAAAGAAAAAGTGTTGTGATTTCCGAATCTTACCGAGAGTTTATCATTTATCAATTTCGATCAACATTGTCACTTCGCTTTTGTAGATTTAGTTGAGTTAGTTGCAATAAAAGAATAAAAATCAAACTAGAAAATTAAGATGAAAAAATTCCACATAAAAATTAATAACATAATCGTTATTCACAAGGCACAGATACTACACGGACCATAAATAAAGAACCGACTTTGATTCTGACCAGAACATACAGTTACACAGGCGTTAGTGTTGTCATCTACTGAAAGTAGCTTAGTTTGGCACTAAGCCAGAGGTATGTTTCACTCAGTGAGAACCAAACTCTTTAGCAATGGTCAGCTAGCCTAGCTTGCTAATTATTACCCCATACAAGACATAAAGGTCAATCCATATGTAATCAAATAATTTTAACAGATATTATGCCAGTATCTTTAATAAAGTGACTAATAATTTCATGTTAATAGTGAACCTGGAAGTAATAGCAATTAAGGGGTGCTCCCCACTCCCCGGATCTCCAGAACTGAAGCTTCCCCATCAGATACAGTTTTGTGTCAGGATATCTTTTTTAGGAGTTCTTAAGTCCATTACAAGGAATAATCTGCGTATTCTAAGCCCCATCGACAAAGTGCCCTTAACTAGAGTCCTAGTGAATATTTCTTGTCCCTCAAAATCAGCAGGCAATCATTTGTTCGGCTCGTCAAGACAATTATCTCTAGGATTGTCTATGGTACTCCAGCTCTTAATTTTCAACATAGAATTATGTTTCTTGACTGGCTGCACAAGCAGACTAGTCTCTCTTACCATTTTATCCATAGCCTTGTATATATATATATATATATATATATATATATATGTCTGTGTGTGTGTGTGTGTGTGTGTGTGTGTGTGTGTGTGTGTGTGTGTGTGTGTGTTGCAATCAATATAGACTGAGTATTTCCTCTTTACGAATATTTCATAGCCAAGTTTTTATCATCTAATCATTCGTTATCAAAAACAATGGTTTTAAGTAACTTTTGTTTGCATTGATGAAGTTTGCGAGCGATAATGAAATGTTTTTGCCAAGCATTGTTAAATTCTTTTGTGGATTCAATTCAAGAAGCCTCTCATCGGTTCATTTTGTTATAGCAATGTTCTCCGTCACTTTCTGCTTTCATGTAACGTGTGTTTTACATTAATACACAGGCAAGTATCACAAGATAAGAATGATACAAAAATGACTCTCCCATCAAATAAACAGGCCGTAGAAAAAGTGGGAAAAGAGAAAAAAAATGAAAAAGAAGCAAGTTAAAGCAAAATGGTGGAATGAATTAAAAAAATGCAGCCGATGATCTTTGTTTCTAATGATAAAAAGCGACATTAGATTTACTTTTAATGCTTGTCTTTAATGTCTGAAGAGCTTTCAGTCAGTTTGTTATCTCCCCTTGAGATTGCCATCATGACTGACTGAGCAGGAAAGAGTGGGGCAGATTTGACAGATCCTTTGCCCTTTTTGGTCATCAACCCAATTGTACATGAACGCCTGGTTGTTCTCGTGCTGCCGAACATGATTTAAACAAGTTTAAAACTTTTTGTTGTTGTTGTTAATTGGTAGTGGGAGAATAAGACGGTAGACGTTTATAACTTTGAAAAAGGCATTTCTCTACGAACCAAGGAAGATGTTTAATAAAAACGTTTCCGTCTTCTATCCAGCTCAAACAGTTGGGAAGTAGAAATGGTTTCTAAATACGGGTCTTTTAGGATTCAGCTGGACAAATAAAAAAGACAACACACAGAAATAGAAGAGCTGAATCGACGAGAATTAATTTTACAGGCAGTTGCCTATCAGCAACGAAATTTTATTTATAACTGTAATCCATTCGTAATTATTGATGAAAAATGAACTGAATCGAAAATGGATCTTGGATCCCTTCACATACACACACATGTTCGTACAAGAGTGAGTATATATATATATATATATATATATATATATATATATATATATATATATATATAATCGTGGCGCGCCCACAGCTCGGATTCCTTTGATTCTTTCTTGTCATCCATACCTATAGGCCATCTTTCTTGACAAGTCCTTTTGAAAGCATTCAGTGTTCCCACGGACCTGATGTAAGTTTTTGCCAGTCTATCCACACTAATATGACTATTTATAGGAGTCCATAGGAGAACGTCGCCCATGAGTTCTTCCTTCCTTCTCCAGCATGTCCTGCTCGTTTTACTTGGATTGTTTGTAAGATGAAGATAAATGGTCTTCAGCCTTTGTTTTGTAGAGTGCTGCTTCCAGGATATTCTTCTAAACAACACGCATCCTTGTGTAATTCACATGTATTATTTTCTCCAATAGTTTCATTGTGTAAATATATACACGCTTATATAAATATATATATATATATATATATATATATATATATATATATGTTGTGTGTATGTGTATATATATACATATGTATATATTTATATATATACACTTTTATATATATATGTATATATATATATATATATATAAATGCTTATATAATTAAAAGCGTATATATATATATATATATGTGTGTGTGTGTGTGTGTGTGTGTGTGTGTGTGTGTGTGTGTGTGTGTGTGTGTGTGCTTTTAATTTTCAACCTTATTCCAAACCCGCTGATATCTGCTTCAAAATAATTCCGTTAGGAAGCCGCATACAGACAAAGACATTGGAAGTGCTGAAGTGCAACTCCGAAGTAAGCGAACTCTAGTCCCATTTTTACGTTCACTTTTGGGCTAATACATTTGGGACAATAAGGAAACTCCTCGTTACCCTTGCTATGGCTTAAATATTATCACTATTGTTCTTCTACAAAAATGTGGCCAAGTCGGCTGGGGCTGCAGAATACACTGGATTCGTCTTTGCAGAGGGGTAAAACTCCCCCAACGAATGACCTGGATGTGACACTAAACAATCTGATAATGAGGCTCCAATAAAGCTGGAGCTTTGGGGAGCGCGGAATACCCCTTTATTGCCATCGCTCCCAAGTCCACTCTGTCTCGGAGAATTAGCGCCTGATCGGATCATATCTATGGGTCAAATAGTACTAAACAGTGTACATATGCAAAACTGAATCGTTTGAAATAGAAATGTTTTGATATTTAACAGTGAGTAAACAAATGACTGATGTTTATTTGAATTATCAGTGATACATAGCAGTGCTTGAAACGTTATAACTTTGATGACTAAATTGAATAGTTTGAAATAGAACTGTTTTTTACATTTAAGCTGTGGACTTAATTGTTTGAATTAGAACTGTTTAAATGTATAAAAATGGATTTGGCATTAAATAAACCTCAGTGGTTGATATGTCATAAAATCAAGCAAAACAAAACTAATCTACATAGATGGCTTTGGCGTTAAATAACCCATGAAGATGGATATACCATTAAATGACGAAACCAACTAAATTAAACCTCGATCAAATCTGATGAGTATCCTTACTTCAACCGAATTTTCTTCATTTTGTGAAATGATCAGTCAAATAGAACGTGTTTCATTATCCACCGTCTCTTTCTCCTGAAGTTTGACAACGAATTTGATGTCGTGTTCTATTTTTGTTATAACAAAAGGCTTTTGATAATCCAAGATTATTTAGTTGAAACCAGATTTCTGGGTGGCAAACATGAGCTGAATGTTATAAGAAATGTTTAAGGTTAATATTGATTAGCTGGTTTTCCGCCAACGTTGCCAAATTGAAAAATGAAATGGTCAGTCACATTACCTTCTTGACCAACTTCGTGCTAATGCACGTAGATCTATCAACAAAGAGATAGATATAAATATACATACTCAGCGTAAATAGAGGTGCACTTAGCATTGTTGGAAATGGAATCCGGGACCTTATTTCAAATCCTGAACTCGGCTTTTTGCCTTTCACTTCGTGTTAATGCCCTTAAAAAAGGCATGAATCCATCTCTTCTCCTTCTAATTATGACTTATGTTATTGGTCAGACTGGTACGTTAGCCTTGGAATGGCAACCAGTCTCAGTAAAAGAAGACTCTAAAATCAAAGCCAAATGTAAGTAAAAAAGTAAAGTTGTTGACCTTAGCCGAAAGTAACACGAAGGCTCCCTTTTTAATTGCTACAACACCGAGGTTTAGGCGAGGGCGTTCTTCCATTCGTTGGATTGCTCCACTTTACCCTTGATCTGAGTATTAAGCAAGGCGGCATCAAGAACCATTTTTTAAGCTTTTGGTATGACTCGACCTGGGATTGAACCTCGGTCTCCTGGACCATTGGCGAACACTCTACTCATTAGGCCAATGTAATCCGCTGAAAAATTGACTTTGGGTCGCATCCTGCCTAAAGAGGTTGAATAAACACATACTTTGTTGATGACAAAATTCTAGATTTTTTTATGTGATGGCGATGCATATATTCAAATTTCGCTCAGTTCAAATCAGTCGCAGGGAAATTAGGTGAGGCTTAGTTATTTCTATCAGCTGCTTTATCAAATAGGGGTGTTCTCGTGGCGTAATGGTTAAAGCGCTGGGCTGCAGAATCGTAGTGAGCGAGTTCGAACTCCAGTCGCACTATTACGTTTACTTTCAGACAAATACCCTTGGGAAAGGTACGAACCCCTTTATCCTCCCAGTTATGGATTAAATAGCAACACTGCTGTTCTTCTAGAAGGATGGCTTTGGTGTTAAATAACCCACGAAGGTTGATATGCTATTAAACAAAAAACTAAACCTTCATCAGCTAATTCGAGAGAGCCAAGACAGAAAGGAGACGGGAATTTGAATCTCACCGAAAACTTATCCTTTATTATTGTCTCTGATTAACATTGTTTCGCATTGTCCAATGAATAACAACCTGATTGATTCATTTCAACATCATCTGGGATTGTTTCATACCCAGAGGTTAACAGAATTGCGTATATTGTATATTAATTATGAATAAGTTAGCCGATCGTAATCGATGAGCTACAACGTCGAGATGTTGGAGAGGGTGCAACTCCTTTCCCAAGATTGCTCCACTTACCCTTGATCCGTACATTATGAATAGATTATAAATGTCAACGTAAGCATATGAAAGACATGGAATGCAATTGACTGTTTATTGATCATATGGAAATATGATTTCTCCGATAAAATATAACGGGAATTCTTCCAAATTGAAGCTGTATCAGTACTACTGTATGGTTGCTCCACTTGGACTCAAATAAAACTCATATCGAAAAAACCTAGATGGAAACTACACAAGAAAGTTTCTTGCAGTTTTCAACAAAACCTAAAAGCAGCATCCTCCCCTCCCACCCCAAAAGCAACTGTATAGCTACTGACGTCCAAATTCACAAAACATCCAAGACGTACAAGAAATGCTGGGTATTGTTACAGAAGCGAGTACAAACTCATAAGCAACGTTTTCCTATGAACTCCTATACACATCAGAGTTGACTGACCCACAAAGACTTACATTCATCAGTTCAGTGTAGATAATGGATGCAGTCTTGAAGACGTAGCAAGAGAGATAGCCGAGACGGACGGGTGGCGATAGAAAGAGTGAGAGAGTGAGAGTCAAAGGAATCCTTCCTATTAGTACGACTCCATAATGATGTTCGTTTATATTTTTGTATAGTTTCTTAAGTTTTTTGCATACCGTTATATGATAACAAGTACTCCTGGGTAATATAAGAAATTTGCAAACAGATCTATTTGATCCAAACATAGGATCCTCATAGATACTGCTACTCCAGATCAGTGATGACCTGGGAGTAATGGTAATTAAAGGAAGCCTATCTTCCCCAGATCCCCAGAACTGGAGCCTCAACACGAGATGTAGTTTAGTCTCATGCCCATGACACCTCTTTTGCGGGGCTGTCTTACCTCTCGGTAGAGGATACAGTCAGTGTATTTTAGCACAGAAATATCTGCTCCAGGTAATACATTTTTTCACAAGTTGCTCATATATACGAAAATCATAAAATAAGTTTCCAGACTTTTTTCGTATGGGCACTTTTATTGCTGGTACACACATGAAACTCTAGTCCCCTTCGAAGTAATCTCCTCCGGCTGCAATGCACTTGTTGTACCGTTCCAACAACTTCTGGAACGCCCCATGGAAGTTCTCTTGTGTGGCCGTATCAATGACCTTCGTAACAGCCTCTTTCATCTCCTCAATTGTCTCATAACGACAGCCTCTGAGCTTAGGGAATAACCAAAAGTCACAGGGAGCAAGGTGTAGACTATAGGGAGGGTGACGAACTGTGTTGATGCCCATCTTGGTCAAATAGTCTGTGACAAGGATTGAGTTGTGGACTGGTGCATTGTCCTAGTGGAAATGCCACTGACCCGATTTGAAGAGTGCAGGCCTCTTCCGACGGAATCTCTTGCTGAACTCCCTTAAAACCTCAACATAGTAACCCTAACCATAACCCTTTGGCCAATCAACTCTGGTCTATTGACTCGCTTACTCCCCCCACACCTCTCATCATCCCTCACAGACTCCGTCCCTTCCTTGAATCTCTTATGCCACTCAGAAACTGATGCTCGATTCATCCAAGATGCTCCAAAAGCAGTCTGAAGCATTCCCTACGTTTGTGTGGCATTTTCCAAGTTTAAAACAGAATTTTATTGCATATCGTTCTTCTAAAGTGTCCTCACGTCCAGATTGCATTTTTGAAAATCACCAGCTGTGACAATCAGACTTTAGTAAGGTGTATTCCAATTGCTACTGTAGCTGTTCATTTGAACCTGAAATTATAAAAATTGGTCAGTCATCTCATAAGATGTATAGCAATAACAGAGTGAATTTTCAAGAGTATACGGCAATTTTAAATTCCTATACAAAAAAGTCTGGAACCTTATTGAATGCACCACGTATATATATTGTGCTCTATATATGGGATTTAATGTTTATGTAAATTCATTTTTAACTGAAATGATAACAGCGCTTCCTCTCAAAAAGATAGATTTAAATACAGTTTCTTTGTTTAATGGCATATCAACCGTCGGGGGTGATTTAATGCTAAAGCCATCTTTGTAGAAGTACAGCAGTAATACTGTTTAACTCATTACTGGGGGAGATAAGGGAGTTCATACTTTTTCAAAGGATATTAGTCCGGTCCGAATGTGAACGTAATAGCACGACTGGAGTTCGAACTTGCTGACTATATCACAATCCAGCTCGTTAGCCATTACACCACCTTAGTCATTACTCCCCCCACCAATTCAGTTGATATGCATCAGTAATCGTAAACCTTGTTTCTTATCAAATTCGTTGGGTTTTTTTTAATTCTATTGTTTCCTTCTGAAAAGAAGCCACGAGATCAAATGGAAATAGCTTAAAGAATATCGATACAAAAGAATCGATTTCAGAAACATTTACCCTATATAATCGAGTATGAGTTGATCCAAGGAATATTAAATTATTTCCTTTAACTTAGTTCTTCAAAATTCGCCCAATACACCAAACGGTTGGAAGTTAGAATGGGGAGCATGAGTTGAGAGTATACTAGTGTCTATTGAGATGTTTGTTGAAGGGCAGACTGAATTCTTTAACCTTAGTATGTGTTGTAAGCTGACAAAGGGTTACTGAACGAGAAATTACTAAAATGGAGGTTGGAAATGAAATGGAAATCTTTACAACATTAACAATATACAATACTCGCCTGCGGCGTGAAGGAGGTACCCACTGCTCGTGGTAACCACTTAGCCTATTCAGCTATTTGTCTCATGCCCCACCAAACGGACGAGTACGGCACAATGTTTTTTTTTAGGCGGGTCTGGGCACAGGGCCATAGCCCAGACACGCTGGATGGCTCCAAAAAAAGGTCTCGGACCCCATCAGCAGTCCCCTAAAAAAGGGGTCTTCAGGTGCCAGGCAATAAACTTAGCCCCTCCGAAGATCGTTAGAGCCTCGGGGGACGGCCTTCTGAGGCTCGAGAAGAGTCGGCTGGGTAACGTAAATGCTGGACACCCACGTCAGGCAGACTCGATCAATTGACTACCGCCGTCAGAGAGAGTAAGCAAATTTCATCTCCCCCCTCCACCATAGTGTCCAACGTATTTATGGGGAATGGGACATACTTATTAATATTCATAGGGTATAAAACAAAATGATAACTTTTCTAGGAAAAGGAACATTCTAAATTTGAACCAGTTGTACTCCGCATAAAAATGGTCTTGTGTCGCATCCTACTCGTGATGGATGGGTTGGGTAAATTCATATCTTGATGTCTGTATACTGAGAAAAAGATATAATTTGTGTGTGCTTTTAGTGACACTCTGCCAAAGCAAAAAAAAAGATGTATGTTCATGGTATTGCTCTTAAACATACAGACACAAATTAAAAAATATGTTGTAATATTTGGAAGTAAAAATAAAATAGTCTCTTTGAGGATGACAAAGGAGAATATAATCAGTTTTATTACAAATGCTTCTTAGGGTGCTGGTAAAAATAATTGAGGAAAGACAGAAAAATTGATGTTTTTCTTTTAAGTTCTCTGGCAACTCAAGGAAAACAACAACATTAATCAGGACCATGTACTTGTAAAATCCATCAAGCATCAAGAGTATAAACGTATCTGTTATTCTGAAGCCTAATTGGTCCGGCTTAGAAATAGACATAATGGTGACAAGATTCATTTTCAGTACAGAAAAAAACTCGATACAAAAATGAACAAAAAATGTCCTTAACGATTTAAAAACGAACTCATCCTATGAAGTATGTGTGTATGTGCACATATGTGCGTGTGCGTATGTGTATGTGTGTGTGTCTGCGTAGATAGATAGATAGATAGATAGATAGATAGATAGGATGAAAGAAAATATAAGATAAAATTAATAATAATGACTGGCAATGTTTCATAGAAAAGTTGTAATGAATAGAAGACGCTACAAATGTATTCCCACTTACTTGACAGATTTTTCTTAAATAAAGAATGAATTAGATAGATAGATAGATAGATAGATAGATAGATAGAAAAAAAGAAAAACCAATGCTAAAATAGCAGTATATACGTAGTGTATTCAATAAGTTTCCAGACTTTTTTGTACAGGCATTTAAAATTGTCGTAGACTCTTGAAAATTCACTACAATATTGCTATATATCTTATGAGATGACTGACCAATTTTTATGATTTCAGGTTCAAATGAACAGCGACAGCAGGAATTGGAATACACCCTACTAAAGTCTGATTGTCACAGCTGGTAAATTTCAAAAATGCACTCTGGACATGAGGACACTTTAGAAGAACGATATGCAATAAAATTCTATTTTAAACTTAGAAAAATGCCACAAAAACGTATGGAATGCATCAGTCTGCTTTTCAACCATCTTGCATGAATCGAGCATCAGTTTCTGAGTGGCATAAGAGATTCAAGGAAGGCAGGGAGTCTGTGAGGGATGATGAGAGGTGTGGAAGGAGTAAGGAAGTCAATACACCACAGTTGATTGGCTAAAGGTTAGGGTTAGGGATACTATCAACACAGTTCGTCACCCTGCTTATAGTCCAGACCTTGCTCCCTGTGACTTTTGGTTATTCCCTAAGCTCACAGGCTGTCGTTATGAGACAAGTGAGGAGATGAAAAGGCTATGACGAAGGTCATTGATACGCTCACGCAAGTGGACTCTCATGGGGCCTTCCAGGAGCTGTTGGAACGGTACAACAAGTGCATTGCAGCCGGAGGAGATTACTTCGAAGGGGACTAGGGTTTCATGTGTGTACTATCAATAAAAGTGCCCATACGAAAAAAGTCTGGAAACTTATTTAATCATCCTGGAAAGGTCATTGTCCTCATCAAGTCGATTTGATAGCATAGAACACCCCCCTCTCTCTCTCTCTCTCTCTCTCTTTTCTTCATCCGTCCTTAAAATTTATTGCCAGTGTTAGCACAAAGTTTATGTAAGTCCTTGTTGGTCGCCCTACAATATCGCGTCCATGTGCCGGAGTCTATACGATAACATCGCTTATGAGTTCGTCCTTACTTCTCGAGAAGTGCTCGCATGTCTTGTTTGTCTTACTTGGATGGTTTGAGAGATGGGAGGTAAGTGGCAGCACAGTTGCTTTTTTGTGGGGTGTTACTTCCTGGATTTGTTGAAAACCGAGTGCTACATTCTTGCGTAATTCCCATCAAGCTATTTTTTCTATGCGTTTCGTAAACGTTAAGGTGATGCATCCACAGAGTAGTCGTGACACCATCATAGCTTGGAAGAAATCTTGTTTTTTTTTACCAGAGAGATCCGATTTTCATTTAATCTATAGCCTGTCATTAGCATTCCACACCTTCGCTAGGTGTATGTTGACATCACTTACAGTAGATGAGATATTGCTGCAGAGGTACCTGAACTGATCCACTAATTTCAGAGGCTTGTCACTTAAAGTGGAGATGGCTCCTTTTTGTTTGAAATATATGAACTCTTTGATGACAAATACTAATATTTTTGACGTAAAAGAAAAACATTTCAGAAAACAAAACTAAAAATAATGATAGATAGATAGATAGTATAACATAAAACAAATGCTTAATCAATAGTATATAAAATATTGATGATAAATGTTAATGTTTGTGGTTAAATCAAAAGGTATTGAACCAAACGCAACTAAAAGGTATGATATATCTTTAATAGTATCGTTTTCAAACTCGATCGGGCCAATTTAGCAATCATCCAGATTTGCTGTCTTTCTCGCTGAGTCTCTCACTGTGATAGATAGATAGATAGATAGATAGATAGATAGATTCGCAATGTGAATGATTTAGGAGAGAAAAATTGTATTTCTGAAGAATAAGGGAAAAAGTAAATTTAGGGTGAAATGATTTCTTGTAAAATCTATGTCATGTCTGTGTTATGATAAAAAGCAATACGATACAATGAGGAATGAAAAGGTTCACAATGTGTCAGCATTTTCAACAAAAAAGAAAAGGTCAATTTTACCAGTTTAAATTCATAGTTTTCTTTCTCCAAGACTGGTTGTCATACCAAGTGTCCTCTCTTCCCCACTACTTACGCATAGTTGGATTCATAACTTTCCCAAGGGTATTAGCGCTGTGAAATGAAAACAGCCTGGTTCAGGATTTGAACTCGGATTGCCATGTCCACTTCCGACGACGATAACCATTACACCACATGCGCCTCTTTTCTAGTGTATGTACGCATGCGCGTGTTTACATACATATATTTTTGGGAGCAGAGTGATAATAAAACCACGAACAGCTAAACAAGGGGAACACTCGTCTTGTTTACTGTCTTTTCTCTGTGGATATTTCGTTGGCATTTGTTTGTTCTGCCACTCATAAGTCTTCACATGTCCACGACTTTCCCAGCCACTTTCTGTGTTCGCCTCACAACTTATTTATTCGTTATCTTCGCCTTCTTCGAGGGGCCCATAGCTTGCCCCGCAGCGGTTTATCTGACTAAGACAGGAAGTCTAACTATGGAAATCCAGAAAAAGAATCGAACGCTCAAAACTTGCACAAAGAATTCTTCAAAGCAAGATGTCTACCGAATCAAAGCTCATCAGATCAATATACGTGTCTTTTAAACTGTATTGAGTGCAAATAAATGAAAATCAATGATATGTGATAAAGCTAAAACCTGCAATCTAAGAAAAAAAAACCCAGATATTCATAATAAAACATAGCGAATATTAATAGCGTTTAGATAGAACAAGACTTAAAGTTAAGATAAAGAGAATGACTTGAGATATATCATTGCCCCAAAAGAAGATTGGTTTCTTTGCTTAATGAAATAGCAACCTTTGTGAGTTATTTAATGCCAAAGCCATCCTTGTTGAAGGACAGTAGTGGTTAGCCTGGTCGGCTGGAACTGGAGAATACACCGACTGCATCTCTGCAGAGGGGAAAAACCCTCCACGGGTGCGTCGGATATGACATTATACCCTCTTAAGTTATATAGGAATATTTGGAACCATTTAAGCGAATGGAAACAGATTATTAATACTTATAGACATATTCGTGTTTGAATACTTGGAACCATTTAACAGGGTGCAAACAATTGTACTTGTGTGCAAGCAAATTAGCTCTGACTTATTTAAAAATAAGATTACCGAAAAACTATTGACTTAAAAATCATTTAACTGTGTCCAAACAAATGAGCTTTAGCTCGTTTAAAGATGTTAACAATAAACTATGCCTTTACAAATCATCAAAAGTATAAAGAGGATTTGGCAAGGGTTGATATGCTCTAAAATTCATTTTTGTGCGGAAATAATCCCCGAGGTGTAGTGGTTAGCATACTCGGCTGCGTCACGGTAGTAAGCGAGTTCGAACACCAGTCACGCTATTACGTTCACTTTTGAACTAAAACCCTTGGAAAATGTATAAACCCTTAATCTCCGCAACTATGAGCTGCCCAGTTAGCTGGGGCTTTAAAATACACCGACTACATCTCTGCAGAGGGGTAAGACCCCCCCCAACGGGTGTCCCGATGTGATAATAAACATTTTGATGGTAAGGCTTCAGTAATGTAGAAGCTTTAAGGGATGCAGAATACTCCTTCATTGACATTGCACTCAGGTCCACTCAGAGCAGGAGTGGTAGTACCAGATAGGGTACTATCTATGGATCAAATAAAACTGTTTGACATTTAAACTGTGTACAAACAAATGACTTATGCTAAATTGAAATGCTTGAAATAGAACTGTTTCATCATTCAACTGTGTGTAAACAAATGACTGATGTTTAATTGAATTTTTATTATTACATAGCAATACTTGAAACCATTTAACTGTGTGCAAACAAATGAGTAATGTTCAATAGAATAAAAGTAAGTAAGTAAAGTTGATGACCCCAGTCAGAGGTGACCCGAAGGCTCCCTTTTCAATAGCTACTACACCGAAGGGAAGGCACTTCTCCAGTCCCTGGATTGCTCCACTAACCTTGATCCTTACCTTATAATGCTGAGTGTTAAGCAATGCAGTATCAAGTACCATTTTTTCAGTCTTTGGTATTACTCGATCTGGGATTGAACTCCAGTCTCTCGGCCTATTAACGAACACTCTACTCATTAGACCAATGAATTGTATAGAATAATTAGCGTTAAATACCAATACTTGTAACCACTTAACTGTGTGCACTCAAATGACTAATATTAAAGAGAATTATTAGATAGCAATGATTAAAACCATTTAACTATGTAGAAACAATAGCAATACTAGTGTGCAAACAAACCAGTTGTAACTCATTTAAAAATGAAATTACCGACAAACTAATCTCTTACATATCCTATATATCAAGATAAATGTGTTCAAACAAATAACTGATGTTATTTTGTTACTGTTACATAGCAATACTTAAAACCATTTAACTGTGTGCAAAAAAAAATGAGCTCACACTTAAAAATGTTATCAACAAAATTTCTTATGAAATCATATCTTTAATATGTATGTATGTATCTATGTATGTATGTAGAAAGCGAATTTGGCATGAAATAACCAACAATGGTTGATATACCAACTATGGGGTAAATAGTACCATTATTGTTCTTCAACAAGGATAGCGTTGTCATTAAATAATCCATGAAAGCTGATAAGCCATTTAACGAAGAACCCAAGCCAAACTAAAATTATTTTATATGTGACCTCTATTTGATCTATTTGACCCATAGATTGAATCCTTTCAAGTAATGAGGGTCAGAGTGGACCTGGAAGTAATGACAGAAGTGGAAACTGACCTCGAATGCAGTTTAGTGTCATACTCAGGACACTGTGACGGAGAAAGTGTTTTAAAATCAATCGTATTTTTTTTACAAATATTGTTGCAGTTTTTTTTCGAAATGTATAGAACAGGATTTTTTCGGAGACTCTATGATGCGTATTCGTTTTGATCAGGCCTTCTCAAAGTGGCCCATATAGACCTCTTGGGTGTATAAAATTTTGACAGGGTAAATAAAGACCAAGAAATTCAGCGGAGGTGAATTTTCTAGTTTGTATTTTTATATCTATTTATAAAAGAACAAAAATCACTGGATCATATATATTAGTTGCTAGTATAGTACACCCTCAAAGACACACTGAAGGTATCCATGAAATCTTTCGGTATCTCCCCTAATTGCCTGGAATATCTGGCGCAGAACAGAGACAAGTGGCGAGAAGTTGTCAAACGCAGAGCGAAAATCTGTGAATCCAGAAGAACCACAGCAACTGAGCTGCGCAGGAAACTTGGAAAAGGCACTGCCACATGAGCCACTGCCACCACCGTTCCTTGTTCTCACTGCCTAAGACTTTTCCACGCAAAGTCTCATTAGCCATCTGCGCACTCACGGATGCCTTCCTCAATCATAAGGTTGATCAGACGGTCCTCATCGATTACGATAGACAAAAGAAGATAGTACACCAAGTAGAATGGCTGATTGAGTGAGATGACTACAAATGATATGTCGTTCACATATGACCGGTTCAAAACATACGGGTCATTTAAATGAATGAACAATCTGGCTATGACAAAAAAGACCCAGATCTTTTCAGCGTCCTTAACGATGCATGTAATCATATTTTCAGGAAAGAAAACACGGTAGAATCAGGGTTTAGCCATGTACATTATTTACAAAGTTAATAGATAAGTCTTTTGAACGTGGAACCTGTTGATTAGCAGTTCAAACTCACAAACCTGCAACTTCGTGATCTCCTGCCAAACTCATCCATTAAAATTCAAACATTAAAGGTGCATTTGCATTTTTGGTCAACTGATTCTTTTCTAATTTAGATTATTTATGTCTTATAAATAAATATTCAGTTGATTTATTTGAGAGTGTATGGAAATTAAATTCGGTTATAAGGGGTGCATCAAGTAAAAAGGTTTGAGAAGAATATCGTTACTTCTGCAATCATCATAATTTGGAAATGGCAACAAATAGGTTTATGATTGGTAATTATCAAATTCTTACGGGTGTTGTCCTCGTGGTGTAATGGTTAAAGCGATGAACTGCGGAATCTTAGTAAGCGAGTTGGTACTCTAGTCGCGCTATTACGTTCACTTTCGGTAAAATACCCTTGGGAAAGGTATTAACTCCCTTATCCTGCCAGCTATGGGTTAAATAGTACCACTACTGTTCTTCTAGGAGAATAGCTTTGGCATTAAATAACCTACAAAGGTTGATATGCCATTAAACAAAGAAACCAAACCAAACCATCAAAATCTTTCTAACCTATTATTAAGTTTCGTTTAATACCAATATCTTTATTATAATGTTTGATAAATCATTATCATTGTCGTATTTTAATCATCATCACCAGCAACGGCAATGTTACCCATAAAATCAGGACGATATCCACCAAAGTCACTATCATCCCCTCATCTAGTTATAGATAAAAAGAATGTGACTAGACACGCACATACATACATATATATACATATATTTATTAGTTCACATATATATGTGTGTAAGTGTGTATGTGAACTGAAATATATATATACACGTATATATATCTATAGTCACAATCTTTATATATATATATATCAGGGTTTGTTTTTTTTTGCTTCTTTTGTAGCATGTCCTTTCTTTTGAGAACATTCAAAAATCAGCTCCGCTAAACCAATTTTTTCAATTGCAAATAATTCAAAAATTAAATCCGCTTTTAAATTTGTAGTTTTCTTATTCTTTTCTTATGTAAATTGTATAAAACATTTTTTAATTAGATTTTTGTCTTTTTTTTTTTGTAATTAAATATTTGATTAGTTTGTGAATAACTGGAAAATAATGTCTGTTTACAAAGAGTGCATCAAATAAAGAATTTTAGAAGTTCTCGTTTAGACACTGTAGAAATATTTTATAAAACAAAGAAGCAAGTTGTTTTACTAAATCGATCTTTATTGCTTTTCATTAAGAAAAGACAAGGGAAGTTTCTGTGGTGGACCATGACATCGTAGTAAGAAAAGACAATGTTGAAGGAGAGTTCAAATGTATAATGGAGGAAAGCTTCGTTTGTGGTACTATTGGATAGAAGAAATATGATTTTTATTAAATAAACCGAGTCCATAATTGTGAAAAGTCATCAAAAAGTAAATTATCTACTTCCGTTGTCTAATGAGAACAAAAGCTTCGCATTTTATTAGAAAATGTTCAACAGTGTAGGGTGTTTGCCATACTGTTGTTCGTTTTGCTTGAGTATGAAGGAGTGTGTAAGTCTTGACCAATGCAGTATTGCTATAAAGTGACTTACTCCTTTCTGAACTTTCTGAAAGCTGTTTTCCATTTTCCTAACGTAAGTTTTATCAGGAAGAGTTTATAGTGTTTGTTGTTGCCATCTTGTATGAGAGAATTTATTGATGATTGGTTTCAAGTTAAGAGTACGGAATTTTGTCTTTGTCGGTAGATATTTCTCAAGACGTTTGGCTTCTGAGTCAGTTTTGTTGTTTCCTTTTATTCCAGCATTTTAGAATCTCTTTAAAGTTCTACATGAGCTTCAATCTACCCAGGAACTAAAGGATTAGTGGGTCTTCGAATTTGTTTGGTTTTGTCTTGTTTTTTGCTTTTTTATCCTGTTCCTCTTGGTTGAATTTGAATGGAGCTGAGTAAAATAAATTTTGTTTTATGGATGATGGGAAATTAATCTTTTTTTTATTAATTTTTCAATTCATTTGAATGAATCAAATGCTTTGTAATATCTTGGTAACGCTGTGCTCAATTCTGCAACTGGGGATGCTTTTGCTGAGGTCATGAAGGTGATGAACAACAATTGATAGTGAGATGACGAGCTCCTCTGATACTTTCCGTTATCTACTCTGCGCATTTACCCCTATGGGTTAGAGCACGACCTCGATATAAACTGCTTTAGGCCTACCTTACCTTGCCTGATTGTCACAGTTCTTGCAACCCGAGCAGAATTTCTTCAACCATCTGGTTACTATACAGTGATCAACTGCACCTTCACCTTTTGTACAAAGAATATTTTTTGTTACTTCCACGGCGTTATTCGTAAAGATTAGACAACGTTACACGAATTAGACAACATTACACGTTCATATGTACGGCTTTCAAATCACACGCAAAATGAAGCTGGCCCAGTCGGCTGGGTCTACAGAATACACCGACTGCATCACTGAAAAGGGAAAGATTCATCTAAAGAGTGTTCTGGATATGACACTAAATGATCTGATGGGAATGCGGAGTACTCCTTTATTTCCATCGCTCCCAGGTCCACTCTGGCCCGGAGTGGTAGCACCTGATAGGTTCCTATTTATGGGTTAAATAGAACTAAACAGTGTACTTATGCTAAATTGAATTGTTTTTAATAGAACTGTTTTTGACATTTAATCTGTACTTATGTTCAACTGAGTTGTTTGACAAAGAACTGTTTTGACATTTAAACTGTATACTTATGCCAAATTGAATTATTTAGAATAGAACTGTTGATATGTAAAAATATTTATTTAGCATTAAATGACCAATAATTGTTGATATACCATAAATTCAAATCATATATTTAATATATATATATATATATATATGTGTGTGTGTGTGTGTGTGTGTGTGTGTGTGTGTGTGTGTGTGTGTGTGTGTGTGTGTGAATAAAAAGAATTCGGCATTAAATAACCTACAATGATTGATATGCCATAAAAAAAAAGCAAACTAAACAAAGTGAAGCAATGAACAACTTGTCAGCGCACCAATTACCAGCGGGTACCTTTCATGGCTTGAATTGTTTCGGTCACGTGATATCCAAGCCACAAACTACCACGTACAACCAAAATATGGCATCGTGTGCCAACAAATGAAATTCTGCTAATCAAAAATTTTATCGACTAAGTATTCGTTTGGAAATCATAGGTTAAACGTATATACATATAAACAGAATTTGGCGTTAAATAACCTACAAAGGTTGATATGCCATAAAACCCAAACAACCAACCAACCAACTAAAACATGACAAAACTTTTCACCCACCCTAGAATTTATTTGGAAATGCTACAAAAAGGTAAAATTGAAATAATACTTACTATTAAAAGTTTTCATCTCGGAAATTTAGCATTTTTTCAATTTATTCTTTAAAATATATTGAGAATGGTTCTATAACGAAATAACGTTAAACAAGGGAGCACTGTATCTTGAAACTTGATTATATCCCAAAATTCAAAATTGGGCGCAAAGCTTAAACTAGGTTAAAACGACTGATTTGGTAATGTAGATGGCCAAAAAAAAAAAAAATAGAATTAGTGAAAAGCAACGCTCAATTGAATATACAATACTTTACAGACGAAAAAAAATGTGGCTAGCTGAAAATGAGAGTATCATCTAAAAACAAAAAAAAAGTAACTAAGAAAGTGTTAAATAAAACAATAACACAGAACAGCAACAAGTGAAGCACGCGTGAGGACTTGTACGTCATCGGGCGTCTCTCTGAAAGCAGAAAAAGAGGGGATGACTGTATAGGGAGTCAGGTCTCCCCCTTAACCTCTTTGCTGACTATTCTTTTATAAAGAGGGTGTCGAGTGGGGGTGGGTATGGTTGGGCTCTTTCCGCACAAGACATTACCATAACGAAAGGTTGTGGCACCACAATGTCACTCCTCACGGCGGCGCGGACCACCCCGAAGAAATGGCGCCGATAGATCCATTGCTGGTTCTCATGTCTGAAACTCTTACATACATAACGAACATAAAAATGCATACACACAGCCATATATATATATATATGTATATATATGTATATTTATATATATATTGACATATACGTGTATACATACCTTCTTCCACCCACACGTTCCTTCCGCCAGGCGTCGGAGCAGTCAAGGAAGACATGTAAGAGTCCAAAAATTAGGGAGATCTCTATCCGGCATCCATTGACTGTCACCAAGTCAGATCCGAGCCTCATCTGATGAGAATGCTTTGGTCTCTTCTTTTCTTTTCTTTTCTTTTTTTCTAAATTCTTTTACTTTTAAACTTACTCTCCCATAATTTCTCCTTACTCTTCGATCATTTCTTCTTCTTCTTCTTCTTCTTCTTCTTCTTCTTCTTCTTCTTCTTCTTCTTCTTCTTCTTCTTCTTTTCTCTCTCTCTCTCTCTCTCTCTCTCGTACAAACACACACACACACACAAAGTTTACTCTTATTTTCCTTTGTTTTAACAGTTTTATTCTTTTCTATTTACTCATATATTGATTTTTGTTTCAATCATTTCTCTCTCTCTCTCTCTCTCTCTCTCTCGCTTTCTCTCTCTCTTTCTCTCACACACACACACACGCATACACACACAAGTTAACTCACTTTGTTTCATTGTGTTAATATCTTTTTCCTTCCTTATTTCTCTCTTTCTCTCTCTCTCTCTCTCATCCCCTCTCTTTGTCTCTATCTCTGTCTGTCTCTCTGTATTTCTTTTTTCTCTCGCTTTCTCAGTCTGTCTGTCTGTCTGTCTGTCTCTCTCTCTTTTCTCCTCTCCAACTTTCTCTTTTTGTCATATAATTTCTTTCTCTTTGTTTTCTCTTCCTTTTTCTCTCATATCTAATTCTTTCTTTCTTTCTCGTCTCTCTCTCTCTCTCTCTCTCTCTCTCTCACGATATGCATATATATAGAGAGAGAGGGGCACACACACACACACACACACACATATATATATATGTAATTTCTTACACGCTCACTTCTTTTATCCCCTTTTTATCCTATTATTTCTTTCGTTCTGCCTTTTCAATCTACCTATCAATCTGTTTTTCTTTCTTTCTAATACGCTTACTTTGTCTTTGTTTTCCTTCCTTCTAATAATTTTCTTTTTCTGTTTCTCCTTTCCCTCCAATTATTTTTTCCTTCTTTCTCACACTTTCTCTTCGTGCTCTTTCTCTTTCTCACACCCTTACTCTTTTGTTTTACTTTCCTTTCCATAACTTTTTCCTTTTCCCTTTTTCAATCTCTCTTACAAATTCTTCCTGGACTTGCTTTCACTCCCTTCCCTTTTAGCGTCTGTCTGTCTGTCTGTCTCTCTCTCTCTCTCTCTCTCTTCATTTCCATTTAATAACTTTACAAAAAAGAACTTCGAGAAAATGAAACAGATAGATTTGTTTGAGAGTAGGATTTTCGAAAGAAAATAAAATTAGAAACATGATAATCTTTTAAAGCAATCTGAGTCTTCTGTGTTAGTCTGTCATCAAAATTAAAATACGTTCACTTTGTATCACGTGATCACAGTTTAACCTATTTGCAAATTAAAAAAGAAAAGTAAAAAGAAAAAAAATGGAAAGCATCTACAAATAGAGTTAACACAACAATAATACGAGGTTAGCTGGTTGGCTGGTTGGTTGTATTTTATGGCATATCAATCTTATAGGTTATTTAATGCCAAATCTTTTTTATATATATTTACCAATCACACACACACACACACAAACACACACACAGATATATATATATATATATATATATATATATATATATTATTTGCCAATCGTGTATATATATATATATATATACATATGTATGTGTGCTTGGTAAAAGAATCGTTTGTAGGTAACATTTTAAAACAACCTAGAGCTCATTCGGTTTCAAGTATTGCTATTAATAATTCTATTAATAATTCTATCCAACATTATTCCTTCGTTTGCACAGTTAAATGATTGCAAGTATTGAAAAGGGTTAAATATTTCTATTTGATCCATAGTGGTAGTACCCATAGAGAGTAAGGATAATGAAGGAGCATTCCATATATCCCAAACTTATTGACTGGAGCCTCACCATCAGGTGACGTTTCATGCCCTACCCAGGTTTCAGGTTTGGCTATCCAACACTAATAATTTTATTCAACATTACTCAGTGATATGGTTTCAAGTATTACTATCTACGAGAGTCGTTCAAAAAGTTCTAAGCCTCACCCAGAAAGAAGAGTATAGCTGAACATTTTTGTTGTGGCAGCACACTACCACTTCTTATAAACTTAGAAAAATCTTAATTAGTTTTTCTAGTTTCATATGAAGTAGTAACGGTTTACCACAATAAAAATGTTCAGCCATGTTCTTCCTTCTGGGTGAGGTTTAGAATTTTTTTGAACGACCTTCGTCATTTCATCCTTTTATTTGACCCCCAGATGGGACCCTAGAAAGTATTACCATTCCAAATCAGAAGAGACTTGGGATTAATAGTAATAGAATGACTCTACACTCCACCCACAAAGTTCCAAAATAGAGCCTCACCAATGAATGCAGTTTAGCTTTATACCCAGAACACCTGTTTTATAACATGATGAAGGAATGATGAGCATAACACTTTCTTTACAAAAAGTATACGTCTCTTTTAATTTTTTCAAAGGGTTGAAATTGACTGTAGGCGCGTGGGAGAGAGACAGAAACAGGGAGACAAAGGACGCAGACAGAGACTAGCAGAGAACTGCTTTATTGACCTTTTCTTAACCCACACTGGGATTCTTTATTCAAGATCTTACGTCTTTGCTTCCTTGACGTGAGGTTCTCAGCCGGAGTCGGCTTTGGGCCACTTGGCGCCCGCCCCTTCAGAGCTCTCGTTAGCCGCTCTCCGTGACTGACATTCTGACAGACCGACTGACGTGAGTACCCGTGTGTATATATAATTTCATAACTCCTGCACGTGATTCACGTGATCTTCTTACACCCACGCATCGCTTTCTTCTGGTTTACACAGCGCTAACATCCTGTCCCAGATATCCCTGAATGACGGTCTATCAAAGGTCAATATGCAACACATCCCTTATTTTGGAAGGAATTATACCACTGAGCAGAAACGCAGTTATATGCCTCGCGGAAAGGATGAGAAATATTTAGGGAATATGTCAAGCATCATTGACGGCAAAAATTGCCTTCAGAATATTAACGAGATTAACGTCACCGTAGCATTATTAATCAACCAAGAATTTGTTTAAGAATTAATTTTTCCACCAGATTTTCATTTTCTTTTTGACTTACTATTTATTCATGATATATTTATTTATTTATTTGCTGAAATATTTTCATTGAATTATTCATGTGGACAAAACATATCTCAAATCAAATGTTACAAATTAATTTTTATATGCCACTGGAATATTGGCATATGACTGAAACTCATTTGCATTTTATATGAAAATTATCAATAAAGCAGGTTATATATATATATATATATATAGAGAGAGAGAGAGAGAAAGAGAGATTTAGGTTCTTAACCGTTCAAAATACTAAAGAATAGTAATAGAATGACTCTACAACTTAAAATCAGGTTTAGATTTCTTTGTTGAGAGGCATATCAACCTTTGTGGAGTATTTAATGCCAAAGCAATCCTTGTAGAAAACCACTGGTGGTGCTATCTAACCCATAGCTGGGAGGATAAGGAGTTTCTGACCTTTCATAAGGGCATTAGTCCAAAAATGAGCGTAATAGTGCGAATGGAATTCGAATACGCTTACTACAATATCGCAGTCCAATACGTTAACCACTACGCCACGAGGAGTCCTCCCACCTTGAAATTAATCAAGAGGTAACACAAAAGGAATTTATCAATATGTCTGCATCTCAAAAATTAGGATAACGTTAATACAGAGTCAAAGACGCTTGGCGACTGTTAGTTTTTTGCCTGTTCAGTCATCTGACCAATAGTCTCCTTGATAGTCAACACTTATTTCTGGGAATGTTTCATTATTTGAAGAACCCCTAAAACTATTTTTTGGATATGTTGTGAAATAGACCGGCGTTCTTCTGGTAATGCCGTCAACATTTTCAAATATTCAATAAATTTCATTAAAAATAATCGCATAAACGAGAAACTGACTGTCACCAGGTGCAGTAGACTCTGTGTCTACGATATCCTAACTTAGATCAACGTATACTCTATCACCAATTTTGAGCACTCTTTATAGATAAAGTAAACTACATTATATGTATATGTATGACTGGCTGGAATCAAATCCGAACTTCACTGATCCAGAATGAGTTCTCCGTCCGGATCTCGCATGAATTCAGACTCAGCGACAAACTATATTCCATTTGTACAAAGAATAATGTCGAAATATACGCTCTTCTTCGGTACTGCAAAAGTTGAATTACACACTCAGTACATGTAGTCAAGGATTATATATATATATATGTGTGTGTGTGTGTGTGTGTGTGTTTGCGTGCGCGTGTGTGTGTGTGTGTGTTGTTAGGCAGTTGTTGTTCATTTAAGCATGTTTCATTTGATAATAAAGACAAATTTTGTCTGTATAATTTATTTAAGATCCTTTCAAGTTTCCTGATAAGTGTCTTAATTTCAGGTTGAAATTGGTACATTAATTTCCCAAAACTGTTGCGAGCGCTTTCAGACCCTTCATAGGAAATTAATGTACCAATTCCAACCTGAAATTAAAACACTTATCAGGAAACTTGAAATGATCTTAAATAAATTATACAGACAAAATTTGTCTTTATTATCTAATGAAACATGCTTAAATAAACGACAACTGCCTAACAACAAATTTTTTGTAATTTTTTCTCTTTATCCAAAAATTAAACAATATTTTTCTCTTCCTTCTCATGGTGACAATATATTGCATCACTCTTTAAAAAAACAATCAACAGATTTTATATTTCTAAAATCTGCACTGCTTACTGCTCCTTGCTTTATAGAAATAAAACAACACCTCTGCCTCTTCAGAAAAAAACATTCCACTTTTCCCATCTTCTATTATTTTGAATAATAAAAACATTCTTTCTCAATTTGTCAGCGTACTGCCCCAATCTTCTAAAATTCACGCCGAATAGTATTTCTAGCAGGTTAAACTCCGCTGCCCCAATCTGCTCAATCTGCTTTCTTACATCCGGATCTCCCTCTTTATTTTCACGTAGATAGATATGATATCTATCATAATAAGGAACAACATTCAATAGATAGGTACAGTGATAAATTGAGTTAATACAATTTTATTAACAACAACAGGCTTCAGGAAGAAGCGAAAAGGAAAGAAAGAAGCAAATCAACATAACTGACTCATGTCACCTTTAGAGATACAGAATGGACATAAGTTTTACAAAAAGAGGAAAATAGAGTACTTAGCTGAGACGGATTTCCCGTGTTATTGAATTTAAATAAACATTTTAAATTCATTCTTTCATTTTTTTTATCCTTTCTTTTTCTTTTCTTCGTATTCTCCCGGTTTTACAGCTTGACTGCGTTGCATATAATATCTTGGAGTTGCTCGTAGGTGATATTCACTTGCTAGTTCAGCAGCCGAATGATTTTGGTGAATAGGTCATTTTTTCCTGTTTTCACTATTTTTCTCCAGGATAGCCAGAATTATATATATAAGATTCTCCTCCACCGTCATTCCAGTACACAAAAAACATACTTCACGAGTTCGTTAGGTTGTCAACTTTTATTGCTCCTCATTTACCATCACAGTTTTTCTCGGGATTGCTTGCGGATCTTTTGTAAGCTCTGGCACTTAATATATATATATATATATATATATATATATATATATATACAATTGGGTTTCGATCTCAGCTTCGGGAATCTAGCCTGTCTAGCCACACTGAGTTCTGATAGAACGAAACAGATCCGTGTGTGGATGACAATATATATATATATATATATATATATATATATATATATATACATATATATCGTATTTAATCAGCGATAATTGCCCTCATTTCTTACCAGAGAACACCTTTTCTCTCCTAAATTTTCATTGCACAACGTACAGATTCACAACTGTAAACGGATAAAACAATTGTGAAAAAAAAGAAAGAAAGAAATATTTAGTGTTCAATTTTTTCTCTTTCTACAACTAGATATATGCTTATTAGTTTGATACAAATGTTTCTGACATTGTATTTTGCAAAGTATTAGGAAAAATTTGCTAGTGCCTTTGAAATAATTGATAATTTGAAAAAAAAAACGAAATAATGTGATAACTGAATAAGAATATCGCGGTATATGTATTTTTTTATTTTCAGTTTATTTCATCATCATCATCATCAAATTGCACGGACATCACAGGTTTCCCTCTCTCTCTCTCTCTCTCTCTCTCTCTCTCTCTCTCTCTCTCTCTCTCTCTCTCTCTCTCTTCATTCCTCCCTCATCCATCGCTCCCGGCAGGTCTTCCGAATTACATCCCGAGTCCACACAGAGATGGTTTAAATAAGTTCTTGCTGGTCGGCCAACACTGATACGTCCATGTGTAGGGGCCTATAGAATTTTGCTTATGAGTTGGTCCTTGCTTCTCGAATAGTATCTTGTTCGTCTTACTTGGATGGTATTTGAGATGGGAGGTAAGTGACTGTACTGATGGTGTTTCGTGGTTGTTTCTAGGTTTTGCTCAAAACGGCATGTAGTATTCTTATGTAGTTCCTCTCTAGCCTTTTCTCTATGCGCTTAGTTAACGTCCATGCGGTGCATGCATAAATTAGTGTTGATACAGCCACAGTTTGGAATAAATCCCATTTTATTTTAATGAATAGATTAGACTTTCGTATGATCAATAACCTATCAATAGTTGTCCCCACCTTAAATTATATTACATCATTTTCAGTTGATGAAACTCTGCTGTCGGCCAGTTTAGTTAATGCGTCACAATATTCAAGATAAAAATATACCAAAGGTTAAAAATGTGTTAATGAATAACATTGTTAACTTTTTCGATTTTTTCTTTCTTTTTTCTTTTTTTACTGTTTTTTTTTTACATCGTCCCTTCATCTGAATCTAAAATACAAATATTATTCACTAGCTGAAGTAACTGTCTACGTTGGGTAAGAAAATCATTATCAATGTTATTGTTTTGGGGAGGAGAGAGGCTGTTTTTTGAGTATGATTTGGGGTTGTTGTTTTCTTTTTTGTTTTGTTTTTTTATTTTTTATTGTCACAGTACCTAAGTCTAAAGCACAAGTAATATTTATATTAGCCAAAGTCTACGCTGCCTAAGAAAATTATCATTAACATTATGAACTTTTTTTTATGGAAGTGTGTATTTAGTTTTTGACATCGTCACTGTACCTGAGTCTCCAACACGAATATTATTCACTAGCTGAAGTAATTGTCTACTCTGGGTAAATCAAGATTTTGATCGCAGATATGCTGAGACTGAGAAACGTGTAAAAAATTACTTCGATTGATGTCGTTTTGGTGAATAATATTTATTTAAAATCTTCGTTGACGATTAAAACTTTCGTTCTTATAAACAGTAATAGTTACCTTAGGTTGGCAAAAAAAGTAACAAATAATTTTTAAAAAATCAATAACTTTTTTATTTATAATCTATTTTATCTAAAGGATAATTCCACAACTGGTTTAAAGTAACTTCTAAAAAAACAAAATAACTATAATTAGAAGAAAAATCTATTTACCACATTTTATTAAATAGTTATTCAGTTTTTAAAATGGTAAGTGACGTTTTCACCACAAAATGTAAAAGATATTTCTAAATAACCGAAAAAAAAATTTACGAATTGAATATTTCAAATTATCCAATTAAGTCAATATCGTTCAGTGACAAATTTCACGGAGATTTGAAGGGAATTACATTTTTTTATTTAAGAATTAAGAGATTTACTGATATCAAATTTTTTTGTTTGTTCCCAATTGTTAGTCCTTACGAAGCAATAATGTCCTCAGATAATTTTCTGAATTGGTAATACCTAATTAGATAAGAAAATTTTTTTAGTCATTCGTTTTCCTTTTCTTTTAGTGTTAAAAGATTTTAATTATGCACGATTAGTTACGTCTTGGAAGCAATATACGTTCCTTCAGATTATTATTTACTATTCGAAATCTCCTATCAAAGAGAGCACGCATTTCCTCATCAGGAACAATATCTTTTATTGTTAAAACCATCGACTGGATAAAATAAAGAAACTTAGCTAATTTTTAAAAAAATTAGGAACACTATTGGCCTAATGAGTAGTGTTCGCCCATGGTCCGGCTGGCCGAGGTTCCATCCCAGGTCGAATCATTCCAAAGACTCAAAAATGGTACATGATGCCGCCTTGCTTAACACTCAGCATTATAAGGTACGTATCAAGGGTAAGGTGGAGCAATCCAGGGAATGGAGTAGTGCCCTCCCCTACACCTCGGTGTTGTAGCTATTGAAAAGGGAGCCTTCGAGTCACCCTCGACTAAAGTTGCCAACTTTACTTACATAAAACCGTTTAGCTGTCTACAGAGGACAAATTAAAAAATCAACTCAATTATATATATATATATATATATATATATATATATATATATATATATATATATATATGTAATGTACTTGGTGAACCATGAACGAAACAGGTTCTCGTTATAACAGTGAATCAGGATGATATTTATGCTTGTATTTTGGAAGAGATTAAGGATTCTAATTAGTTTTTGATAGTTCTTTCTGTTATATCAGGAATTTTTATGAATAACACTGACCCATAGCGCATTCAATGGCGAACTGAAATGAAAATTGCTTTTCTCTTTAAGTGCTAACAAAAATCTCGGTACGATGTGACACTTTTAGTTAGAGTTATTAATAAAATATATTGAAATATGGAAAAATATTCAGAGAATTTTTGTCATATATACATATATATATATATACACAGAGAGAGAGAGAGAGAGAGAGAGAGAGAGAGAGAGGGAGAGAGAGAATCAAAAGTTAGAAAATTTTCAAAATATTAAGAGTCTGAGTTTCATGCACACTGCATTGATTAGATGGACAATTAAGAATATTTTAATATTTTAGAATTTGATAAGGGCATCAAGCACTTAAAAAAACTATCATGCATTTTAAGCAATCCGTAACCTGGGCCAGTGGCATACTGATTAGAGAGATCTCTAATAACCTGGAAGACTAAGATTCAATGTTATATGATGCCTCCTTGCTTTAGACACTATAAGGTACGGATCCAAACAACAGCATTATTGAAAACGGCCATAATACTGAGAAGAGTCCTGGAGACTTGATGAGACTTGCTGTCACTCAAACTCCATTGAAAAACCATCAGTTAACGTTGATGTGAAAATTTCTAAAGGAATAATAATAATAATAATAATAATAATAATAAGAAGAAGAAGAAGAAGAAGAAGAAGAAGAATATGTATATATATATATATATATATATATATATATATATATATATATATCAAATTATAGCATAATAATAGTATATTAAATAATATTATGATTTATTATATGAAAATAATATAATATATTAATATTTAATGGATATAAACCAGCGTTGTGTATACAAAAAAAATGTACACATTACAATTATTTAATATAAGTCCTTAATTCTACCGATCGTAACTTAGTACGTGAAGAAAACCATATTATCCGCATCTATCCTTCTTGGTGACAGTGAATATTTTTTTCGGCTGTTTTCTTCCACCTCATATTTTTCGACGGTCATTACACGATGTCTATATCCTCAACACTAAATGGCTATCACTGTCCTTTTTATGATAAGACGTGATCGAAACAAAGTATCCTGCTTTCTAAAATTTAAAATGCATACGCTTTTAAAAGCCTTTTAACATACACACATACATATATATATATATATATATATATATATATATATATATATATATATATATACTGAAATTCTCATCGTATTTACATATTACCAAAATTTTCATTATATATGAATATGAGGAAAATCATTATATACATATATATATATATATATATATATATATATATATATATTGATAAAATTTTTATTATACATATATATATATATATGTATATACATATATATAAGTAAAATTATCATTATATATATATAAATATATATATATATATATATATGTGTGTGTGTGTGTGTGTGTGTATATATAATGAGCATTTTAGTGATATATACATGAATAATGAGAATTGTAACAATACATATATATATGTGTGTGTGTGAGAGAGAGAGTAAAATATTAATGATATAAATATATATAATTTGAATTTTAGTTATATATATATAAAGAACTAAAATTCTTATTCTATATATGGAAAATCAAAATTTTCCTTATATATATATATATATATATATATATATATATATATATGGTGGGTGTTATCAGAATTCTTATTTTATATATTTCTAAAATCTATATCTTTACATATGAATAAAACGCAGACATGCATTTATGTTTTAACAAAATTCTCATTATATATATATATATATATACATTGTACAACGTTCAGTTAATTTACATGAACCAGTCAAACGAAAATCATATCTGCAAAACCAACAAAGGGAAGGTTCGGGAAAGTATAGTTAATAAAACGCTTGTAATTGAGTAGTGTTAAGTAGTGCCACCTGCAGAGTCCGATCCCACCCCGGTTACATTTTCAAGGAGGGCAACAGTAAACCGCAAGAGGCTCGTCACCTCATTTGGACAATACTTGTTGTTCACCTCATCAATTCCACAGTTTGTTTGTTTTTTCATTTTTTGTTCTTAGTCGCTTCCCTTTCACTCCTACTGTAGACCTTCCCAATTCCTTTCATTGTCTTCCGTTAGTACTCCTCTAGTCCAATATATTCCAATAAGTTGATGTGCAAAATGCAAATAAACATATTATGAAAGTAAAGGAAGCTGTGTTGATTTTTGACATTGAAACACCAATTTTCAAAGACAACAGGAGACAATGTTTCTAATTTGCTAGTCGTATATATATATATATATATATGTATGTGTGTGTGTGTGTGTATGTGTGTGTGCGTGCGTGTGTGTGTGTGTTATAAGAAAGGAGAATGAGTGTGTGTACATATACGTGCACTTCACACAGTATTTACAAAGTTGGTGATAGGAACGCACTAGTTGCCCTAGGTAAACCTTCTGACCTTGTACTGGTAATTGGAAAATGGTAGCAGTAATAACACCAAATGACTACAGTGGGAGAAAGCGACTAAAAAAAGAAAAAAGAGGAATAGAAGGAGAAAGAGGAATAGAAGAAGAAAGAGAAAGAAAGAAAGAAGGATGGGGTTAAATAGTAATACTGTGTTCTTCTAAAAGGATGGCATTGGCTTTAAATAACCCACGAAGATTTCTATGCCATTAAACAAAGAAACCCAACCAGTTCTACTGCCCCAGTCAACATTTTTAGAATCAGCACTCTTAGAGAATATTAACCTTTTTTTTTTTTTGTTTTTATCTTGCAGTAAATTATATCTATAAATGTATTGCTCATTTTTTATTATTATTACAATTTTTAGTGTTTATTATTGCATATACTAAAAAATTCTTCTCGTTAGACGGGAAAATTACTTTAATAGCCTTTACTGATAATTGTGGATATTCTTATTTTATATCACACAAGAATTTTTTAAAAGTTTCTGTCTATTAAGTGAAGCCAATGAGTGAAATTGTTCATACGCCATTGCATAGACTGCTATCGATAGGTTATCGATCATATGGAAGTCAGATCTATCAGATAGAATAAAACGCATTTTTTTCCTGGCAGCGGTTGTGTCAATTCCACTATATGATTGCACTACATGAACGCTGACTCAGTGTTTGGAGAAAAAGCCAGACGGGAATTGCACAAGAATGCTAGGAGCTACTATGAACAAATCCTGGAAGCAACATCCCACAAAACAGCTGCTGTACGGCCATCTACCCCCCACCTATCTCTAAAACCATCCAAATAAGATGAACAAGACATGCGGGACACTACTGGAGAAGTAAGGACGAACTCATGAGCGACGTTCTCCCATGGACACCTTCACACGGACCAACTAGAACTTATCTACAACAGTTCTGTGCAGACACAGAATGCTGGAAGCGATGGATGATAGCGACGAATGGCGAAAAGAGAGTCAGGGAAATCCGTGCTCGCAACATGACGTGATAATGATGACTTCAACATTGAATGGACCTCTAAATAACAAGTAAAACCCCTGTCTAATGGACTTGACGAGGCGAGTTCAACTCCTGGAAAGGACTATTTGCATCTAAATTCACTAGTCTTCCTGTTAAGTTTTAACGAACAAAGAAGATATGTAAACAAAACTGGATAGAGACGAAATTGTGGGTGTACAACAAGACAATGAGGTTTATTAACCATAGGCAGAGACATTTATCTATTAAATAAAAAAGATGTTTTGCGTTTTATCTAATATTAGTTTATTTACAGCTAAAAAAAAAAAAAAGAAAAAATCAAAGCGAAATAAAAATCCTCTAAGTTAGCCAATTCCATAAATATTGCCAGGGATAGTAATAAAAAGCCGCAGTGATCGAATGCTCAATGACGTTTGAAGGAACCAATAATAGCTTAGCGTAACGGTTATGGTCATAGAAAAGGAATCAGCAACCCGAGTTCAAAACCTTGACGAGGCTGTTTTCGTTTTAATTCGCGCTAATTCAGTTGGAAAGGCATCTATATTTTCTCCCCCAGTTATGGGTAAATAGTTGGGCAGACTGAGTTCTTTAATGTTGGTAAGGCAATCAGTCTAAGAGAACGAAAATTCAATTCAAAACTAGTTGTATTCCGCTTAACAAACTTATTTTGTGTCACATCCTGTTCGTGGCAGGGGGTGAGGGTAAATACAGACAACAGCTTGTAAGATGTTATTATTCGCTACTGTTCTACAATAGTTACCCTATAACAGGATCAACAGTTGAAAGGGCGGACAGTCGAGATTTTCGTTTATCAAAGACTGATTCTCTTTGACAAAGAAAACTTTGTATTTTCTTCTCTTATTTTTTTTTTTTTTTTTTTTTTTTGTGTCAAAGATTAAAAATCCATAAAGAAGTTAAGATAAAAAATGACAAGAGTAAAAAGATGCGAGTACGGCAAATAACATTAAGAAAATTCATTGAAACAAAAAGAAAATGGAAAGATAAAGAGTTAAATCCCCATCTTCACTGATTATTATACCCCACTTGCTTCTTTCCAAAAGATGAAGCTAATCTTCAACAAAAGCCGGAACCATTTAAGCGGCAAAACAGACACATTCCGACACTCTGTTTGTGAAACAAAAAGCCTGTCGGATGACACTGATCCTCAAACTTACATGTTTCAAAGTGAAGAGTTCTACGTTTGACTTAACAGCATCTTTTGTTGCAAGGTATCGCTGATTATGTTTAACAGAACGTTTGAAAACTATTATTTTCACAAGGCGGCTTTTCTTCAATTGGCTAATACAAACCATGAAGCTCTTATAAAATCTCAGCTCACTAATGGCTTTTCAACAATCCTAAAAACTATTCTTTATTTAACAACCACAATTTATGTAATCAGACAAATCCAATCATATCTTTTATATTTAAAAAAAATGTTAGGCCTGAACGACTGGGTATGGGAGATATGTACTTTAGATTGTTTGTTTAATCAATGCCACGTCCACTTGTATAAGTTTAGTTTATGCCCAAAAGTTAGGGAATTGCTTACATTGTACGTTCATATTTATATTTTTGTATTGTTGTTTCTAAATAGATCGTTTCACACACAGATTTATAAAACACGAATAAGTTTCAAAAACAATTATTTGAAACATAACGGGTACGACCACTCCAGATCAGAACGGACCTGGGGTAAAGGTAATAAGGAGATATTCCACATTTCTCATATGTCCAGAACTGGATCCTCAACATCAATTTAGTATCATATTGAGTATATTTCTTCTGTAGGGGATACAGTCAGCGTATTCTAAGCTCTGCTAACAGCGTGAAATCCTATTTGTGGTTACAAAGATTCAATGTGGTTACACAGTTTGTATTAAATAAAACCTGATGATATCCGTTTTAACAGTATAATATTCCACTGGAAATTGTAAAATTTGGTATCTTTGGTTTCGAAGAAAATTAACCTTTTCAAATTGTTTGAGGGGAATTTTTATCATGAATGATACTATGTATATATCAGCATCAACATCGTCAAGTCGTGCTGACAGCACGGGTTTCCTCGACTCTCTCTCTCTCTCTCTCTCTCTCTCTCTCTCTCTCTCTCTCTCTCTCTCTCTCTTGCGAACTAACTTGCTATCTTGCCATTCGACCCTATCGTCATTTGCTCTTAACAAGTCCTCTAGCCGGCATCCAGTATCCACGCATAACTGATGAATATAAGTCTTTCCTGATTTGCTTACGCTGATGTGTCCATGTGTTTGTTATTTATTTGAATATCAACCTTCTCGAGTAATTTAAGGCCAAATCTGTCTTTCTTTTAGAAGAAGAATAGTGGTGCGATTCACCCCAAAGATGGGAGAATAAGGAGTTCAGACATTTCCAAAGGGTATTTGTCCGAAAGTGAACGTAATTGTGCGAATGGAGTTTCTTTTACATGGCAAATAAGAACTCGCATTCTACGATTCCACAGTCCAGCGCTTTAACCACTATACCACGGTGACACTCCCGTGTCCATGTGTGGGAGCCCACAGCAGACCATTGCTTATAAAACCTAAAATAAATAAGTTTCACTTACCACCCCACTTGCATGCTGCATTACGACTAGTTTCATATAATCTTCTTGAGAAAAAAATTGCAATCTTATTTGTTTTCGGGCCATTCAAAATGGCGGGAAATTAAATAGTGTACCAATCTTGAACATAGGTCACTCATAGAATTTTTGGTAGCTGAGAAATGAAAACCATGAGAAATTTACAGAAGAATGTGTGACGAGTATGGAGAAACATGTTCTAGTCAAAAATGTTAACAAATGGGCTAAACATGGCTTTACCATTATGAGTCGAAAAGACAGTCCTTGGAACGGAAATACTCTGACTTTCCAGTAAAGAAAAGGCGATGTCATAATATAAGTCTTCTGGGACATGAAATAGCTCATGACTTGATTTGCAACTGTAAATAGTACGTCCTATTGCCGAGGTTTGGTCTGGTTTCTTTATTTAATGGCATATCAACCTTTATTGGCTATTTAATGCCAAAGTTATTCTCGTAGAAGAACAGTAGTTGTACTATTTAACCCATAGCTAGGAGAATAAGGGGGTTCATACCTTACCCAATTTGTCCGAAAATGAACGCAATAACGAAACTGGAGTTCGACTCGCTGACAATGATTCCACAGTCCACCGCTTTAATCCTGTTGCCTAAATCTTAGACAAAATTCACTTTATTTATTGAATAGCTCTCTTATATATGAAGTCACGTCGTGTTTTATATATAAGTATGGCACGATCACGCAGTTGTTTGAGCAACAAATTTCAGTTGGAAAGAGAATTACGAGTTTACCAATTATTTCAAAATTTATTTAGTGCAAGCGGCTGCATGTACTGTCTAGAGCATATGCCTTATGACTTGGCTATCCTCGCTTGCTTTGTGTGTGTGTGTGTGTGTGTGTGTGTGTGTGTGTGTGTGTGTGTGTGTGTGTGTGTGGAAGAAAGGGTTCCTCCACTCTCTTTCTTTCTAAGACCCTCTTCCGCCTGCAGCTTGTTCTTCTGAACCCAAATTGGAATTTTTCTCTTATCTGCTTTTGTCTTTGTTCTCTCTCTTTCCACCAACCTCGTCCCCAGTCCTATGTAAACGCTCGTGTATGACACACGCTAATACTGACCTGACTCTGTTTAAGGAAGTAGGGATTAAAATTTATTTATCAGGCTAAATTAACCGAATGATCATACGACAAACATGATAATTGTATTAATATCTCTCTCTCTCTCTCTCTCTCTCTCTCTCTCTTTCTCTCTCTCTCTCTCTCTCTCTCTCTAATTGTACTTAACAGTTTCTTTTACATGGCAAATAAGAAACATACTTTTGTTTACTCCTTTCTTACAAACAGAACATTGCCTACGGCTGAAGCAGTTGGTTTTCAAATCCAGGTCGAGGTAAGATTGCAAAAACTGAATTCTAAGAAGGCCACAATACCGGACATCGGAAAAATGTTCTATAGAGAAGATTTAAAGAGAAAATATCGACAACCAAACACTACTTCTCTGATATCTCTGTCGGGGGGGGGACTGTATTCCCGGCAGGAAGGCAAAACCTTCACCTCAAAAATGGATACCTGCATATGACGCTAAATTGGATTTAAAAGAAAAAAAGACATCGTAACTAAATCATCAGTAAAAGGTTGAAAGCACTCAAAGAGAGAATGAGGAATCAGCTATTTTTGTTATAAAGGGATTTATAATAGGAAAGTAGTAAATTCATCCCTTGTGCATTCCTATATTTTGTTCACCTTGCCTATATTTTAGCCCGGGATTCTGGGACTGTAGAATACGCCGACTGCATCTCTGCAGTGGGGTAAGTTTCTGTCCCACAACGAGTGTCCTGGATATGACACTAAGGCTCCAGCCCTAGAGCTTTAGGGAATATGAAGAATCACTTCATTGCCATTACTCCTAGATCCAACTTGACCCGGAGTGGTTGTACCTGATTGATTCACATCTATGGGTCAAACATAACTGTTTGATCATTTAACTGTTTGCAAACAAGTGACTGATATTAAATTGAATTGTTAGTGTTACACAGCAATACTTGGAACCATTTAACTGTGCGCAAACCAATGATTAATACTGAATAGAATTATTAGAGTTGAATAGCAATACTTGAAACCCTTTACCTGTGTGCAAAAATTTGATCATTGGTATTACATATCAATACTTAAAACCATTTGACTTTGTGCAAATGAATGAATAGAGATGAATAGAATTATTTACGTTAAATAGAAATACTTGTAAACACTCCGTGGTGTGCCAACAAATAATTGATATTAAATAGAATTATTCCAGTTTGATAGCCATACTTGAAACTCTTTAACAGTGTGGAAATAGCAATAACTAACTGTGTGCAGAAAATTAAACGACTGTCCATTGGCCTTGTTGTATATTGTTCGCCAATGGGCCGGGAGACTGGAGTTCTATCTCAGGTCGAGTCATACCAAAGACTCAAAAAATGGTACTTGATACCTCCATGCTTAACACTCAGCAATATAAGATGCGATTCAAGTGTAAAGTGGAGCAATCCAGGGAAAGGAGTAGTGCCCTCCCCGGTGTAGTAGCTATTGAAAAGGGGGCTTTCGGGTAGCCCTCGACTACCATCGCCAGCTTTACTTTTACTTACTTTTAAAAATAAAATTACTGACAAACTATACACTTATAAATTATATATGTTTTGTAACCAAACAAAAGGTTTCTGAATGAGAAATAACCAAAACGGAGGTTGGAAATGAAATGGAAGTCTTTATAACATTATCAAAATACAATACTCGCCAGCGGCGTGAAGAAGGTAAACAACTGCTTGTGGTGGACTACTTAATCAGCATATTAACCCTCCTCATAATAGTGTCCAACGTATTTATGAGGTATGGGACATATCCATTAATTTTCCTCGGTACGGTATATAACAAAATGTATCTCCATTTAACTTTGTGCAAACAAATGACTGATGTTAAAATAAATTGTTAGTGTTTCACAACGATACTTGAAACCATTCAACTATGTTCACAGAAATGAGCTCTGTCACGTTTAAAAAGTTCTCTACAAACTATGCTTTTACAAATCTTATATATTTAATATATATGTATAAACAGTATTTGGCATTGAATAACTTACAAAGGTTGATATGCCATAAAACTCAACCAACCAACCAATCAATATTCTATTCATCCCAGGGATCTACATAGACCTCTTTGAGAAGTCTCGCTCAAGGCTAATGCTGTAGGAATGTGTTAATCTAACCACTATCTATAACTCATCACACTTCCTGAAACATCAAAACTCTTCAATGGGGCGATCTGTTGAATAACGTTAACTTTCGTAGACTAGTTTCAGCAACGAGGGCAATCATCATGTTGTTCAAATAACGAGCCAACAAGCGGGGGTAACATCACAAATGCGTGTCGCTGGGCTGGGCTCAAAGAGAGACGCCGAACGCACTAATGATACGTAAAGATGCTGACAAAATTTCCCTCATTCCAAGCATAACTTTTTCTAAGAGAAACGACGGCAGAGTCTGTCAGAAATAGCAAGAGAACGATGTCCTAACAGGATTCGAGAATGCAAGATTCGACCTTCCTACGTGTTCTATTCACCTCGTAAATGGAAGTAGACAAAAATCAACTCAGTCGCTGACCTCTTACGACCTGAACCGCCTTATTTCTCATAGTTATGTGTGCGTATGCGTGCGTGTGTAGGCGTGTGTGTGCTGATCCTCTCAAAAATCTATAAGGATTCTGTTTGAAACAAAGTCTGTCCTGGTTATGATACTAAACGGTATCGTCTAGTAAAGCTCCAGTTTTGGTATTATAGGAAGTGTGAAGTACCACTTTTTTGCCATTACTCCCCCCCGCCCAGTCCATTCTGACCCGGATTAGTAGAACCTGTTAGGCTCCCATCATCTGGTTTAATTGATTTGTTTAAAATCATTTATATTAGATTGGAGTTCTTGATACCATATAACTGTTAATTATTTGTATTGATAAGTAACTCGAAGGTAAAATTTTTTACTCAGGATTATTATTATTAGCTACTTGAAACAATATAACAATTTGCAAACAAATGACTCTATTTGAATAGAAATAATTACTTGAAACTATTTAATTGTAAATAAATTATCAGTATTAGATAGGAATACATAAAAACCATAGATCTATGGGCAAATTATTTGTATTAGATAGGAATACTTAATATCATTGTACAACCAAATGATTAGAGACAAATAAAAAATTGCAATGGAATATGCTGCAATTACAAACATTTCTAAAGGAATCAAATTTTGGCACTGAATAAGGAATTGATATACTGTTAACCAAATAAACCAATTTAAACCGAAACAAATTTCGTATTAAGAGAAACGACTATTTATTTATTTATTTATTTATTTATTTTTCAGGTGGTATGCTGATCACTTGACCCAGCCACCTAAACTGTTGTGTAATAAAAGAGGTTTCTTTCAATGCTGGTTACGCTAGTGAGTCCCTGGATTCCCACGTGAGGCATTTTGACTTTCCCATTGATTGATCGACTGATTGATTTTAACGGTATGTGAACGCGTCTAGGGTTATTTTAAACCAAGAGGTTAAGGAATCGCGTACATTTATATTCACATTTTTATGTAGTTGTTTCTTAAGAGTGTTTTGTACATAATTATTGGATATCAAGTACTCATATCTAATACAAATAATTGCACACAATTGTATGGTTTCAAGGAACTTATAATAATCCAAAGTAAACAATTATAACATCTAGTAACTACGATTAATACAAATGATTGACAGTTATTTTGTATTACTATCAAATCATAATTTTCAAACATATTAATTTGATCCACAGATGTGCGCCTAAAAATACAACCCCTTTGAGACAGAGTGAACCTGGGAGTAATAGTATTGAAGGGGCACTCCTCACTTCCCAAAGCTCAAGAAATGGAGTATCATCATCAGATGTAGTTCAGTGTCATACAATCAGCGTGTTCTAAGTTTGGTTGTCTTTCCCAGTGGAACTTCTCTATCTGCTTGATATGTCTTCCATAAAGTGTCCAAGACTACAAAGAGAAGTATAGAGGGACATACAACTGGATAGCGAATTTAGCCTCGAGTTGGAAGATGCACACTAGAAGAATCTCAGTCACAATCGTCTAAGAGTGACAGATGCAGTTTTAAAGAGAATGATTTATCTCCACTTTAATCTCCTCTTTAATCTCTCCTCTGTTAAAATGTATTCTACCGAGATGCTCAAAGTATTTAGTTTGATGTCTTTGTTCAATGGTATGTCAACCTTCTTTGGTTATTTAATGCAAAAGATCAGTTGTACTATTCAACTCATAGCGAGGAAGCTGAAGGGGTTCGTACCTTATCTATGGGTATTAGCCCAAAAGGGAATGTAATTGCCTGACTGAAGTCCGAATTCGCTTTCTATGATGTCGCAGTCCAGCACGTTAGCCACAACACCATGGACATTCTGCCCTGCACAAAATTTCTCATGTTTCTTAGCTTCACAGCGTTTTATCTTTGACTGGAGCTTCTTTTTTATCTGATGCACCTTTTGGAAAATATCGAAATGCAAAAATAATTACACCTAGAAAAGCTTACTGATAGAATTAAGACATAAAACTTTTGCCACAAACAAAAAGAGACCCAATCAAAATATTTGTCCGGTATACTGAACTGATTGTCTCGATCATATCAACATGTAAAAATTCCTAAGAAGTTTGAATGTTACTGACTAATATTTAGAAAAACAGGATAAATCAGTTTCTCGCACTTTTTATTAAATGAAATCCTTGTATAAAATTTCATTTCCATTCACCATCAAATGAATTAATTGAATATTAAATTACAAAAAACCGATTTACCATTTTCTAATACTATGTAGATAAGAAAAGAATCAGTAAACTATAAATACAAAAAAATTGGCGACTGTAGTCAAGGACAACCCTAAGACTCCCTTTTCAATAGCGACTACACCGAAGTGTTGGGACGGCGCTACTCCTTTCCCATGATTACTCTGCTTTACCTTTGATCGATACTTTATAATGCTGTGTTAAGTGAGGAGGTATCAAGTACCATTTTTTGAGTCTTTGGTATGACTCGACCTGGGATGGAAGTTCGGTCTCCCGGGCTACTGGCGAACATTTTACCCACTAGACCAAATCAAATTCGCCTTTAATCCTTGAATTAATTTTGATAGGAAGGATGGGTTTAGCTGGGTTGTTTTTTTAGAATGTTTCTCGAGAATCAAATCTTTTAAGATACAAGAAAATATCATAAATAGAATATTGAATCATTTTATAACATCCATAAAAAGATTACGTGATAGTACTGAAACTGACCCAAAAAGATTCAGATCTTTTTGGTTAGAGGAGGATTTTTCGTTAATTATAATTTAGCATTAACTTTATTCATTAAAAAGTCTGCAACCACAGATAAAGCTTAAAATATCGAGCATTGTATTTTGAGTAGACTTTTTCACCATTTTTCTATCTTTTCAAAATCTTTATTTTTTCTTAATATTAATAACGGTTTTTTCTTTTCTAAAATCATTTCATAAACTATAATAAAAAGGGATATTTTAGAATTCAGTATTTCTTTCGTCAAAATATGATTAGATGACAATGCTTATAACGGGTACATAAACTCGTAATCTGATTGGATGATCGTAAATTCGCATATACTATCGCATACATCCTTATTTTTATATCTGGTCAACATTTGCAAATCGTACATAAATTTACTTGAAAAGCTACACATTACTAACTATTCAAATGTATGGTGAACAAGATATAAACTCTCTCTCTCTCTCTCTCTCTCTCTCTCTCTCTCTCTCTGTTTATTCATTTTACTGTAGAGTAATATCATCTCAGTTTCTCCAAATTGCTCATCATTAACTGTCTATTAGCCACTGATCTGCATCCTCAAAAACCATAGGACGTACAAATATTTTTCATTTCTTATATCAATTATTGAAACTGAAGTTTACTGGCATAACGATCAAGTGCGTAAAGTCAGTAGATGAAATCAATCCAATAGAAGTCGTATGAGTATCATAGCTCTTCGAGGTTCTGCGAGCAGGCTGGGTACCATGATTCTACATTGCTTTACTGATAGGAAGAGTATCGTGGCTCTTTGAGATTCTGCGAGCAGACTGGGTGCCATGCTTCTTCAGGGCTTCAGAGATTGGATGAATATTGAAGGCTCTTAGAAGCTCGGGAAGTAAATTGGTCAATAAGTGGAAATATTAGTTTCCCCTATTCCAGATTGACATAAATAAAATCACTGAGGTAATATATAGATAGACAAATAGACACATACGAACACACACACACACACACACACACACACACACATAGAGACACACACACACACATATCACGAAAGGGCTCTCGCAGTTTTATTTTTTAGATTGTTTTCCCCCTCTCTACCGATGATTCCGTTAATCCTTTGTTTGTATAAGTTGTCCTGTACCGTTAGTCTAATATATATATATATATATATATATATATATATATATATATATATATATATATATATATATATATATATATATATATAATGTAAAGTTGGCAACCGTAGTTGAGGGCAACCAGAAGGCTCTCTTTTCAATAGCTACTACACCGAGATGTAGGGGAGGGCGCTACTCCTTTCCATGGATTGCTCCACTTTACTCTTGATACGTACCTTATATAGCTGAGTGTTGAGCAAGGAGGTATCAAGTACCATTTTAAAGTCAATGGTATGACGCAACGTGAGATTGAACCTAGGTCTCCCGGACCATTGGCGAACACTCTACCAACGAGGCCAATGAGTTGAATTTTGTAATGTTTTTGCTCTGCACGTGATTTCCAATATATTTTTAATCTGAAATTAATCATATATACGATAGCAGTTGACATTAAGCTCTCAATTGGATATTACTATTCTCCTTAGATTTTTAACTTTTAGTCTAATCCGTAGACGACTTTCCTCGGATATATATATATATATATATATATATATATATATATATATATATATATATATATATATACACCACTGTATTATATTAACTAGAGTAATTGGTGTATATATATATATATGTATTTATTTAAAGTAATAGATAGATAGATAGATAGATAGATATTAATTCCACTTGGATAAAAAGTACGACTGACAAGTTAATACTTCATCGTCAGAGACATTTTTATGAATGAACATGATGTTGGATGTTCAATTTTTTTTTTTGAACGCTGTAAACATGGAGCCACGTGGGGTGTTAGAAGGCCATGTTGGGTGTTGTAACCATGGTGCCACGTGGGGTGTTAAAAGCCCTGCAGAATAGACGTGACTTCCGTTGTGCCTATCAATTTTATCTTATTTTATTTCATCTTTTTAAACTTAAATATGTATTTAAAATGCGCATGTTAATTAATGATATATCCAGTATTTCATTCTAACCTAGTGTATAACTAAGCTATTAATAAAGCCAGCTTAATTCTGAGATTACCAACATTATGTACTATTGCTTCTATTTTAATGGAAAAATTATAATCATTATTTTTGCATTTAATTGAATGTTTATGGAATATATATATATATATATATATATATATATATATATATATATATATATATATATTTCAAGTAATATATATATATATATATATATATATATATATATATATATAATTCGACTTGGATAAAAAGTACAACTAAAAACTTTGATGTCCCCATGGGTGCATTTGCTTCTACGCACATCGCTGACCTGGTGGGGATATACATATTAGATACTCTGAGCAGAATTATTGACTGAAAACAAATAGGCTCATATAGATGATGGCCTCATTTTTATGTTAGAGAGTAATGCCTCAAAAAACATCAAGAATTCAAAAGTCAATTTGAAGGGCCTTTAAAATTTAAAATTGAGATAAACAAACCCCCTCCAATATTAATTTAAATTCTAACCACTCTAGATCAATAATTAGACAAATCCCAAATGCTGTTAAAATAAAAATAAATAGATTATCTTCAAATAAAAAAATCCTTTATGAAAATAATAGGTTATATGATGAGGCATTTGAAAAAATTGGATTTAAACAAAGACTAGAATACCTAGAAATTCTTAAAGATAATTTCGAGACTTGTAACAATGAAAAAATGACAGTAACAACATTAACAACTATAATAGTAATAATAGTAATAATAATCATTATTATAATCTGTTCCGGCTGATCACAGAATAAAACTGAAAGAAAGTAAAACAAAGAATAAGTACCTCAACCTTGTTAGGGAATTGAAAAAACTATGCAACATGAAAGTGACAATTATACCAATCGTGATTGGTGCTTTTGGTACAGACACCAAAGGATTATTAAGGGACTGAAGGACTTTGAAATTGGAGGACGAGTGGAGACCATCCAAACTACAGCCTTATTGAGAACGGCCAGAACACTGCGAAGAGTCCAGGAGACTTTAGAAGACTTGCTGTCATTTAAACTCCAGTGAAAATCCATCAGCTAAAACTGATGCGAAAAACTTTCAAAGAGTAAATAGTAATAGTAGGACTGTGAATGATGAGACAAATAATAGATTGAATAACACTAGTGACAGGAATAACAATGATAGCAGTTGTAGAAATTATAAATCTAAACACAGAAAAGAAAAGTAATATGGTTCAAACCACCTTTTTGTAAATTATCAACTATTAATATCGGTAAATACTTCCTAAGGCTCAGAGATAAACATTCCAATGGAAATAACCCATTGAAAAAAATTTTAACAGAAAAATGATTAAAATCAGTTATTCATGAACTAATAATTTCTTCAAATTCATTAACAGCCATAATAAAAATTTAATCGAAAAATCATATGTTGATAGATAAGGTTTGAGTAAACAATTATGTAACTGCAGGGTTAGAGAAGAATGTCTAATTGGTGGTAAATGTAATTCTGAGAATGTAGTGTATTCCAAATGGAAAACAGAAAGGACATAAAAATATACTTTGGAATTTCTGCGGGACATTGGAAGCAGAGGCTTTATAGTGATAAGCATTCTTTTTCTAACCCTTCCTTAAGAAACCAAACAGCCTTTTCTAAATGGTTCTGGAGACTGAAGGACAGTGGTCTTATGCCATTAGTCAGATGGAATTTTATAAAAAGATCAACCACCCAAAGTAATTTCAGAAGTAGTTGTAATCTCTGTCTAGAAGAAAAAATTAGTATTATAAAATATAGAAATACAAGTAAATTACTAAATCAGAGAAATGAATCGATATTTAAATGTCGTTATAGAAATAAATGTAAGCTTATGTGAAATGACTTTTGGTTTTTTATCTATTTATAAAAAAAATTAATCAAAGTTAATATATTTTACCAGGAAACTTGATAGGATCTTGATAGAATTATATAGACAAAATGTGTCTTTATTATTTAATCAAACATGCTTGAGGATGAAATCCTGGTGGTTAAGCAGTCTGTTACCCGGCAACCTAAATAGTCTCGTGACCTGTAACACTCCACTTTGGTCTTTACTAGGCTAGGCGAGCGGTCGGAGAAGCCCTAGTACCTATATGATTGTCCCGGCCGTATTCTTTAAATTGCTCTTGTGATGAACAGATACCCGACCCTATTTTATATCAATGGGAGTGTAAGGCGGAGGCCCACAGCGCAGAGATAGCAAAACATGAAACCATTTAACAGTGAGCAAAAAAATGATTGATTTTGAATAGAATTATTAGTGATAGATAGTAATACTTGAAACCATTTAATAAATAGAATTATTTGAGTTAAATAGCAATACTTGAATCTATTTAAACTGTGCGCAAACAAATAATTAGCATTAAATTGAATTATTAGAGTTAATGGCAATACATTAAACCATTTAATTGTCTGCAAACAATAAATAGCTATTGCTTGTTTAAAAATAACGTTACCGAGAAACTATTCGCAGATAGATAGATAGATAGATAGATACTTGTGAGACTACTACTTATAAATATTTAAACAATTTGCTAATTGCAAAATAAGTTGTTGTTTTTTTAACCACGCACAACCACATGCACAAACATATGTGTGTGTGATTGTGTGCACATGCATGCATGTGTCTGTCGGAGGTGATATTGTGTTTTGATATTTAATTTCCATTGTGTAGTGGTATATTTAATTTGTTTTTATATGTGGTTGCGTATTCTCAGAAGTCGGAAGGTCGCCATTTATAGCGATGGGGATAACATTATTATTATTATTATCATTGTTATTGGGTTTTTGGTTTCAGGTTTAAGTTGGTTTTGTTGGTATTACTTTGGTTGCGTTGGTATTACGTTGGTTGCGTTGGTATTTCGTCAGTATTTCGTTGGTTGCTATCCCCTCGCTAAATGTTGATGGAAAATAAAGGTAGGGGAGAAGAACGAAGACGTCGCTAGGTTTTGTATCAAGGTTTTAATGCCAGCATGAAGTAAAGGGGTTTACGCTGGTATGCCGGGAGCCTCGTAGTAAAGAAAGAAGGTAGGAAGTTGTTAGAGTGTATCATCTAATTTGTTTTTAACTAGAATTCCTTGATCTAGAAGAATAGACCCAAGGGATCCATAAACTAGATGGCTCTCCTCATAATGGTTGATGCTCTACTGCTATTCAGGAACAGGCGAATAGACGTCCGTTCCCTTTGAGGATTTCTGAGCGAGAGAGAGATTCGCGGGCTTTCTTCAATTTTTGGTGCTGCTAGGAAATATGGTTCGGGCTGAATCGGACAAGTCATCCTGATTGGGTGAAAATGTTCGGCGACTCTAACGGTCAAATTAAATTATGCACCAAATAAAAATTTAAGTTTCTTTCTGCTACATGGCTATATAAATAAAAACTTTATAGGATTCTAGGTAAATTCATCGCGGCAAATTTATCTTCGTATTACTTTACTAAATTCATTGTATTACTTTAATTGTTCTTATAATCTGAACCCTAAGCCTTCAGGTTTTTTTATTAAATTCTTAAAAGTTATTAAATTCTGAACTTAGCTACGTATAATTTAACAGCGATAAATTTACCATACAATGAATTTACAAGATGAATTTATCAAAGATAGATTGACCGAACATGTTTATATAATAATTCTGTCAATTCATATTGAGCCCTTTTTTCTTTGTCCTACGCGTCAACGTTTTTTTTCTCGTAAACCACTATCGTAATTAATCAACCAAATTATATATATATATATATATGTGTGTGTGTGTGTGTGTGTGTGTGTGTGTGTGTGTGTGTGTGTGTGTGTGTGTGTGTGTGTGTGTATATTTATCTATTTTTGTTCATGCGTGTGTGTGTGTTTATAGATGAGTCTGTGTGTTATATATGAGTGTTTAGGTGTGTGTGTATGTTTATGCATGTGCGTTTATGTGTGAGTGTTTATGCGTGTGTTTATGTACGTGTGTGTTTGTATGTGTGTATTTATACTCATGCCTTTATTCAAGTGTCTGTTTTTATGATTGTGTTTATGAGAGTGTGTTTATGTAGGCATTTGCGTGTGTGTGTGTGTGTGTGTGTGTGTGTGTGTGCGCGCGCGCATGTGAGTGTGCTAATTTAATTCTTATTAAGTCAGGCTATCCATCTCAAAAGTATTGCTATTTCTCTTTATAAAGCATATTTTTTTAGTTCAATCAGTTTTAACCTAGACAGATACTGGTGAGATGCAAAAATTGTAGCTCAGTTTAAACTCAGTTTAAGCTTCTGTTAAAAACAAATAAACATTAATTTCAAACCAACACATCAATGGATCTGTACTCTTCAAAGTCTGTAACATTCAGCAGTCTCATACATTTTAATTCGTATTTTGATTTTAGCTCAATCTAAATTTATTACACAGACTAAATTAAAGTGCTGGCTTTAGAGGCCTTTTTTTCATTTTCTTCTTGTTTATTCCCACAAATATCTAAAGCTGACTTACTCAGCAAGATAGACAGCGTGACACTCTAGTAAATGGTTTTATATTCTAAAAATCACCATAAACAGAGAAATGACCAAAACTATTTGTATGAAAGGAGAAACGTATCGTCCAGTGATCGTCTCATCATTTGAATAAAAGAATAAATTAATCAAGTAAATGAACCGAGCGTGTATCTTCTTAGTTGGGTGTTATTTTTAACGACTGTGAGTTGATTGGAGATTCGGAGACCACCGTTTAGAAAGTAGCACTCCGCCTGTCAAAACCTATAGTAGCCATACATTAAGATATTGAGATATGATATACGCGCCACGACCCCCGGCTAAAAAGATTAGGCGATACTGGCCAGCGGCATATAAAGACACTTTCGTTCAATTGGATCATCGTAATCGCCTATTAAAACGTTAGTCGTGTAATACGGCCAAAGTTACATTCTCTGCCTCTGATAGATGAACAGTTCCAGTTAAAGGAAGAGTGATGGTCGTGGGGTAAAAAGTATAATATTATCACGAACCGAGGCAGATGTTTAAGATTGAGTGTAGAGAGAAGAAGAAGAAGAAGAAGAAGAAGAAGAAGAAATCCATTAAGAGCCGCTCCGAGGAATAACTGCTGGCTAAATGAGTAAGAGGAAAGACAATAAGAAAATGAAGGAAGGGAGACGCCCCCTCCCCCGAAAAAAAAACTGTGATTACTAATTATTTACACTAGATTTGATAGCCGGGTAGAGAAAAAATACAAGAGCAACACGACAGACCAAAACAGAAGTAGGGAGATATGGCTAGTTGTCATAGGCCTACGATTTCTGAGGTGGGGGTCTATTACCCCTGGTAGAGGTAAATGAGTGCCCTTTGATAAAGAAAAGCAATTCATGAGACTTGTAGACTACGAAATTGCAGAGGGTGCTTGAGATCTGGGGGTGCAGTAGTTATTTACTCAGGTTTGCCGAGCTGTGGCGCAAGACTGAAAGAAATAGGTACGCAGTGAAAATCGAACCCAATAACAGCCGTTTACAAAACTAGCTTGCTAACCATTACACCACGCAAAGCGCGCATATCCTCTTTTAGGTATTATTTACTAAGCTTAACTAAGTTGTAGCACCAGGCAAGAAATATGGGGTATTCATCATAATCGAACTCACTTAAAATGGCCTGCTAATCCAGATTGTTAACTATTTCACCCCAGAAGGCACCCATATTTGTATATCTGACGAAACCTAGAAAAAAAAATCTGAATAAATCTTATTTTTTTTAGATTTTTCAAGATTGTCTTTTTCAAAAAAGTTTTCCTTACAAAATACTCTACACACAAATAAAATACGTTATTCACAAATAAATTCGTTCATAAATGAATAAACATTGAAACTTTTATTGAAATTAGATGCAGAGGTGAGTTTGGTTAAATTTCAAAAATGAAAGTCTAATTCGCCAACATATTCGTCAAAATACACGTAAACATTTCTTTTTTTTACACAAATGAAGAATCATTTCAAATAAATAAAAATCATTTCACAAATGATTTTTATATCGGATATTTTTCTCAATCATTTTGCCTACAAATAACACAGACTTTTCATTCAATATTTTTTCTTCTTACAACTTAGGATGTTTTAACACGCGAAGGTTCCTTTACTTTTATGAAGAGAGCAAATTTGACAATCTACAGGGAGTACAGTCGGAGAGGAATCAAGGGAAGGAGCATTCCGTTAGACCAAAATATCAACATTTCAACGAAGATTTATGTAAAGATTGTTCTAAATAGATAATAAGTAAACTGAAGTTAATTTGTGTTTTAAATATATATGTCTTGTTGATACAAATTCATCCTGGGTCTATCATTAACTTTTCACGGGCTTGAACGTACACACTCGAAAAGATAAATCTTTACGTATTTGCTAGTAACAGTTACTTAATACCGAAATTTGATTACTTTATAAATGTTTGATTGCAATCATAACATAATTTATATTTTCAACATTAATCGCATTTTTAATTGATTTTTTTATTTGTCCATAAGAATAATCATTCGTTTGAATACAGTTATATGGTTTCAAGTATTCCTATCTAATACAAATAATTTTCACAGTTATATGGTTTTAAGTATGTATTTACCCAACCCCTATGTCACAAGCAGAATCTGACTCAAAGTAAATTTCTTAAGCAGAAGAAAGCTACTTTGAATTCAGAGTTTTCTTATTCCGAGACTGGTTGCCTAACCAAGGCTAAAGAACCCAGTGTGTCCCACAACTTAGTCATAGCTTGGTGAAGAAGAGATGGATTCATACATTTCTCATTGGCATCAGCGCGAGAAACTGCCTTGTTTAGGATTGGAACTTGGGTCGCTGATTTTCTATCACTCAGACTTTAGTGAATAATAATGATAATAATAATAAGCACAAAACAACACCATACGAACCAACGATATCAAAGCGAAAATAGATAAGACACAACAACAACAAAAAAAGAACCTGCCGAATTGTGGACTTGCCGTCCCAGCTGAACATAGAGTGAAAATCAAAGAAAACGAAAAGAAGAGACAAATACTTAAATCTCCTAAGAACTAAAAAAATATAGGTGACGTTGATACCAATTGTATCTGGAACGATCCCAAAGACATAGTAAGAGGTCTTGGGGAGTTGGAAATTGGAAGACAAGCAAAAAGCATCCGAATTACAGCATTGTTGAGGTCGGCCAGAATACTGAGAAGAGTCCTGGACATCTCAGGAGAATTGTTGGCAATCAGACTCCAGTGAAAGTATATCACCTAACCCTGGTGTGAAAAACTCAAATAGTACGAAGAAGAGTCTAGGAATCTTAAGAAGACTTGCAGTTACTCCAGTGGAAAAACATCTCCTAACGGTGGTGTAAAAAACTCTCAAATAAGTAAAATAATTATAGTAATAATAATTATAATAACGAACAAATGGTACATGTTTCAACTCAGAATTTAAATCTTACCTGAGAAAAAAACTATGGAACATGAAGTTGACGGTGATACCATTTGTAATCGGTGCACTTGGAATAATACTAAAAGGATTGGTAAAGCGACTAGAAGAAGAAATCAGAGGATAAGAGGTGCCCATCCAGGCTGCAGCATTATTAAGATAGGCCACAATACTGAGTAGAGTCCTTCAAACTTGAGGGGAATTGCTGTCACTCAAACTCCAGCGAAAGACTATCTGTCAACGCAGGTATGAAAAGTCTCAATTTGTAAAATAATAATGATAATAACAAATTATATCAAAGTGAGAATAGGTAAGACGCAACAAAATAGCAAATATAGGTTATGTAGTGATGGGGACGAAACGATTAATCACACGATAAGCAAATGCAGCAAATTAGCACAGAAGACTAGACACAACTGGGTGGGCAAGGTAATCCACTGGGAGTTGTGCAAGAAATTTAAATTTGATCATACGAACAATTGGTATATGCACAACCCAACATCAGTCCGGGAGAATGAGACATAAATTCCTATGGGAGTTTGACATACAAATGTATCATCTAACCTCGTCCAGACGACCAGACCTTATAATAATTAACAAAAAAAAGGGGGGGGACTTGCAAAATTGTCGACTTTGTTATCCCGGCGCACAGAGTAAAATTGAAAGAAAATGAAAATAAGGATAAGTACCAGGACCTTGCTAGGGAATTGAAAAAACTGTGGAACATGAAAGTGACAATTATACCAATTGTGATTGGTGCTTTTGGTAGTCACCGAAGGAATATTAAAGGGACTAGTGGACTTGAAAATAAGACGACGAGTGGAGGCCATCCGAAATACTATATTATTGAGAACGGCCAGAATACTGAGAAGAGTCCTGGAGACTTGAAGAGACTTGCTGTCACTCAAACTCAAATAAAGCTGAGTAAATAATAATAATAATAATAATGAGGGTTACAGTGATACCAATTGTAATTAGCACACTTGGAACGGTCTCCAAATGTTTGGAAGGGTGCTGGAAGAGTTAAAAATCGGAGGACGAATCGAGACCAGCCAAACTATAGCCTATCGGCCAGAATACTGAAAAAAGTATTGGAGACCTGAGGAGACTTGCTTTTTCTCAGACTCCGGCAAAAGATATTCAGCTAACACTCGTGTAAAAAACTACCAGAGGAGTATAATAATAATAATAATAATAATAATAATAATAATAATAATAATAATAATAATAATAATAATAATAACATATTTGTGTGTATATGTATACAAATCTAATAGCTAAAGGTTTGAAAAATATAAGGCAACATAAACATGTGAAAAAAAAAACTATGTAAGAGATGCATTAGAATTACAAAGTAAATAAGTTGTATGTATCCATATGTCAATACTCCCAGATCCACTCTGACGCTGAATGGTAGAATTTGTGATGATCGTATCTATGGCTCAAACTAATCTATTCAAAAATTATTGCTCAGGATAGGAAATCCTGATACCATAAAACTCAATGAAAATTATTTGTATAAAAAATATTTACTATAAGCTATTATATCATTATAAGCTTATCAAATATTCTAGTTACTATAGTTATCTATAGTATTTGAAAGTAAGTAAATAATTTCTTGCAAGTTGTTGGTGTTAAATAGGAATACTTGACAACATACAACTGTGTGCAAATTATTTGTAGGAATTCTTGATATCATGTAACTGTCAAATAAATGATATTAAACAAATAACTTTTAAAAATGCAATGGAACATTGAAAATAGTTATGATCTACTGATGAATCAAATTTTGGCACTAAATAACGCAGACATTCAACACACTCATTCCAGAAAGTTTCAACTGGTTGAAGCATCTCTAAGCTTTTTAATAGATATTGCGTGAAGCTACGTTATCGTATTTCTTTTAATGTCTAGATCTTCAAATTTTGATTTTGAGACGAAGTTTTAGTTTAGAAAACATGGAAAAAATAGTATTGAGCTATTGGGTCAAGTGCACTTGCAAAACCCAATGTTTTGCAAAAATTGATGATAAAAAATATCATTATTACTGATCAACAAGTATCAAGAACTGGTACTAGATAACTTATCTCGACTGCTTTCCAGACATCATTACTTTATATGTGTTACTCAGCTGCGCAAACGTCTAGACAATAATCTAGACGTCCAGACATCATGACTTTATTATACAAGTTGCTCAACTGTGCACAAATGTTCATATGAATTTTTATATTTAAAATTCAACAAATTTAAAGATGCAGTATCGTTGTCTTTTCATCTTATTTCGTGTTAAGAATTTGAAAGATTTTGTTAGTTTTTTCCAACAAACGACTAAAAAAAATATTAAGCAAATTTGGCTCCCACATCTATTGGATCAAGATAAAAGGTTCTGAGATTGAAAAATATCTTCTTCACGTGACAAGAGAAGTTCTGATCAAGAGAAGTTCACTTAAATACAATAATCAGCAGGGAATAACATTACTACGAGATGTGACTAATCATATAGACCGCCTTGTCGCGGGAGTTCAAATACACAGATTGTATCCCTTGTAGAGTCACGCCCTGCAAAAGAATCCTTAGTATGAAACTAAACTGCATCAAATGGAGAGGCCGCAATTCGGGATCTCTAATCAGTGTAGAATGTATCTTTCGAGGCATTACTCTAAGATTCACTCTGACTTGAAGGAATAGTACCTGTTTAGGGTTACTATGTTACTATTTGTCAAATAGATCTGCGTGTTCACCATCCCTACAAAGAAATTGTTTAACTAAAGCATATATATATATATAGAGAGAGAGAGAGAGAGAAAGAGAGTAGGTGGACAGCAGATTGAATAAACTTTAGCATTTACTATCCACCTGTTTTTGGCTCACCCTGAATAGATATGAAAAAAAGTCATTTAAAAATATTTTTCTTCCGTCAAGAAAGTGCTCAACTGCTGACCAGTGGAGCGGGAAAAAACCTATAAGAAATTGATAACACTGACATTTGTTGGTTTCGTGATTAAAAGTTTCAGGTATTAAGATCATTCGATAAAACTCAAGACCCATGATTCATGAAACTTAAATTAATAGAACGAACGTAAAGAGGTGACGTAATAGTTTATTCATATATATATATATATATATATATATATATATATATATATATATATATATATATATATACGTACTCTGTCTTTGAATATTATCTGCATTTAGTTTTCATTATAAGTGATTATTTTCTTAAATTCACTAATTCACTACAGCGTGTATATTTTATTTATATCCATAATGTATTTTAAAAAATATATATCCACGATTGCATATATATATGAGTCGCACGTTTGTCAGTAATATATGTAAAGATATGTATATGTGTACGTGTGTGTGTGTCTGTGTGTGTGTCTGTGTATTTCTCTTCTAATATGTTTTAAATTCTTTGTTTTGGGGGTCTACTGACAATATATGCATCTACCAAACTGTAAGTAGTGGTGTATAATAATATTTGTATAAATAAAATATATGACGAATGCATATATGAGGGTCATTCAATAAAGAAGTTGAAATATTGCTTAAGTAGTTGGAAATAAGAAGCATTGTTTACAGTTGCACCTTTTTTCAAGGAAATCAATACTGATGGCTCCTTTCATGTCCCAGAACACTGTTAACACAACTTTCTTTACTGACTACAACTTTCGGGTTTTTCTTTACTGGAAAGTCAGTGTGTTTCCACTCAACTGACTATCTTTTCTACTCAGGCTCGTAGTGGAAAAACCATGCTTAATCCATTTGTCAATATTTTTTTTACTGAAACAAGTTTCTCTGCACACATCCCATATTCTTCTGTAAATTTAATATCTTTGCATTTCTTAACCACCAAAATTTTATGACAGACATCTGTTCAACCTGGAGCACTCTGATTTCCCTCCATTTTGAATAGCCTCGGAACAACTCTCCTTGTGTGATTAGAATGATTTTTACTATAAACCAATTCCATACAATTCAGAGTTTACATTTATGGAATGATAAATCGGAAAAAAATTATTCTTAATTTAAAATAAACTTTTCCCAATTTTAGAAGAAATCGTACTAATTCTTATTAAAACTTAACATTTCCTAAAGAATAAAAACCTAAGTAACAATTTAAAATGTAATTATCTAATAAATTATAAACTTATGTAAACTGAAGTGCATTTGTATTTCCAATTCTATTAATTTTATTATCATTTCATTTTAAATTGAAATTTTAATGAAACAGGGATAAATACTTCAACCCATTTAACTGTGTGCAAACAAATGAGCTCTGGTATATTCAAAAATAATCTTACCAACAAACTATTCATTTACAAATTATATATGCTTTATATATATGTGTGATTGTGTGTGTGTGTGTGTGTGTGTGTGTGTGTGGTTAAGCAGAAGTCTTTCATTTAAGCATGTTTGATTAAATAGTAAAGACACATTTTGTCTTTTATGAAGATCCTCTCAAGTTTCCTGGTAAGTGTCTTGGTTTCAGGTTGGAATTGGTAGATGAATTTACCAAAATTGTCCCTTGCGCTTTCGGACTTTTTATCCAACTTTGCGTTTACGTAATTTTGTTATGTAATAAAAAAACCTAAAAACTTTTAAAACTCTTTAAAAACACTCTTTATACATGCAAGCAACCCCTGATGATGGCCCATGAAAGGTCCAAAACTGCTTGGGACAATTTTAGTGAATGAATCCACCAATTCCAACCTGAAACCAAGACACTTTATGAGGAAACTTGAAAGGATCTTAATAAAATTATATAGACAAAATGTGTCTAAATCAAATATATATATATATATATATATATATATATATATATATATATATATATATATCAGTAATATCCAATCAACGTCTGAAGACAGTGGGTGTGGATTATTCGCGTATAGAATATATGAGAAATATCATATAAATCTTTGTGAGTGCTATGGTGTATGGCTGTTGTTACATATCTTTTTCCTTCCAGGTTTATACAACAAAACAATACAACAAAACAAAAATACAGAGCGCATACAGTGTAATGTTTGACTTGAGGATGCAAAACAGCAAATGTGAATTACAGTCTATGTGTATGAAAGAAAAAAAAAGAAAAAAAATTATTTCTTTCATACATATATAGATTGTAATCCACATTTGCTGTTTTACAACCTCAAGTCAAACATGTATAGTCATCTGAGGAGACGGGGAGTATAAAGATATTCTCCGGCGAAAAAAATTTATAATGACAATCTAACCAGTTTGGCTTTCGTTCTAATTGCACTATATATATATATATATATATATATATATATATATATATATATATATATATAAACAGGATAAGCCTTAGTATTTAATAACGTATAGGGTTGTCATGTAAAACATAAGCAAGCAAGCAACCAATCACGGATTAAATTTGATTATTATAAATGATAAACATGAATGACTACATTGTGAATAAAAGTTTGTATGATCTTTACGCAATTTTACAATACAGATTTTTCATGTACGTACAACATGCAAACAATTATATATATATATATATATATATATATATATATATATATATATTATATATATATAATATATATATCAGTATGTATATATATTCAATAACATGATTGCTTATCTGCGACCACCTGTTCTGCCTGATGATTGTCCTATAAAGACGGCAGGAAGCAAGTGGTCGCAGTTAAGCAGCCATGCTATTACACACACACACACACACACACACACATATATATATATATATGCTTATTTATCATATGATATAATAGGTCTATAACAGATACTAAGCACTCTACAAATTATACCGCATTTGGTCTGCCACAAATCCAGCAAGTGAGATAGTGACAAACATATATTGTTTATATATATATATATATATATATATATATATATATATATATATATATATAGATGCAGGGGGTGCCTGTGTGTGTGTCTATGTTTTTGACAATACACTGATATATGTGTATGTCTGCTTTTTGTGAGGATACACTGATATATATATACGTGTGTGTGTGTGTGTGTGTGTGTGTGTGTGTGTGTGTGTGTGTGTGTGTGTGTGTGTGTGTGTGTGTGTGTTTTGAGACTACACTGATATATATATATATATATATATATATATATATATATATTGAGTGAGAGTCATCCCACAAAACAGCAGCTATATGGCCGCCTCCTTCCCATCTCTAAAACTATCCTAATAAGACGAACAAGACATGCTGGACACTGCTAGGAAGTAAGAACGAACTCATAAGTAACATTCTCCTCTGGACCCCTTTACACAGACGAGCAAGTTTTGAACGACCAGCTAGAACTTATCAACACCAGATCTGTGTGGACACAGTATGTAGCCAAGAAGACCTGCCGAAAATGATTGACGATAGAGACGAGTGACAGTCAGGGAAATCAGTGCTAGAGGCATGACATCATGATGATATACATATATATATGTGTGTGTGTGTGTGTGTGTGTGTGTGTGTGTGTGTGTGTGTGTGTGTGTATCAGTATTGCCCTATATCCCATGAATAAGTGCAGCCTAAAAATAATTTATGAAAAGTTATTTTTTTCTAAACCAAAGATAATAGGGCTTTATTATTTCTAGTTTCATATTAGAAAGTTAAAACGGATATTAGTAAGTATTACAAATTACAAAACGCTAAAAGTATCGAAACGCTGAAACCAAAAATAAAATTACGTACTTCTCTCAATAAAAAAGTTGTACTTCATTTTTAAACTTATAGATACAAGTTCATATTTTTGGTTATAGAATTTCCGCACGATAGAGTTTTGTAATAATTAATATCTAATAATATCCATCTTTATTCTACTGGAAGATATAAAATCGCTGGTTTTGATAAAAATAAAATCCTTTGAAAATCTTTTAGGGGTGTACTTATTTTAGACCAAGAGGGCAACAGTGATATATATATATATATATATATATATATATATATATATATATATAATTAAGACACGTTACATCAATAACTAGTGACGAGAATTTTGCAAGCGCTAATGTAAAACTTTTCTTAGATATTGCTTATCCGTAGTAACACAAAAAATTTAGGATGTGCAAATGTAGTTATTTAATAGGTTTAGTTTACTTTGGCACAAGGCCTGAGGTATAGAGCACCCAGTGCAAATCAAACTTTAAAATAATGTATGAGGGGCCAACTGCAAGTGTTCTAAATCGTAATATATAAGAAAGAATATTTTGTAGAAATTTTTTTGTGTGTACCATATCAACACACGTCTTTACTTATCTGAATTATAATGGTTCGAATTTAGCATGTTATCCAAAAATTGACAAATTAAATTAGATTAGAGAATAAAGCAATTTCCTGTCTAATCTGGATTTAACATTAATAGCACGGAATGTTTACACGAGCCTAACTCAATCATTATAATTTCTAAAGGGAAATTGCTAAGTTTAGAGTACTTTCCAAAACTTGTTTTTATGCTATTAATTATAATATAGACTTGAAAAAATAGGACATGACTCACAATCGAGCTTAATTTTCTTTAAATACGGCATTTAAGCAAGTTCTAAATAATGTTAAATAGTTAAAAATCACCTGCTCTGTGTGTGTGTGTGTGTGTGTGTGTGTGTGTGTGTGTGTGTGTGTGTGTGTGTGTGTGGTAGTGTTGGTGGTCTTTTTATTTGTTTAATTTATCTTTTTATTTTGTTCATCTTACGGAAAGCAAAGGATTTATTAACATAGATAAAGTAGGTTTCGTTAAAAACACCCAGTTATAAAGACAAAATCGTTTTTCTATATATTTTAGAGTACATTGTAATCGATCATCTAAAAAAAAAGATTATTTTCCAAAATGACAGCGTCTTATTTATAATCGTTTGTTTCGATAGAGATTGAACAGCTTTTATTATGACTCTCTTTTTGAAAGAAGAGGAGACGAGAAAATC
>OY757906.1:75127980-75177980 GCA_963585895.1 Sepioteuthis lessoniana | reverse complement strand
TAAGCCTCACTGCTAGGGCGTTTCAAAAGTTTGTTCTCCATAATGATTAATCTCACCAGTTATATATATATATATATATATATATATATATATATGGAAGAAAATAATGGAAGAAATACACAAGAAAAATCACACCTACTTAAATGTCCAGCGTTTTTCATTCATCTCAACATTTTCTTGGATTGCATAAGTCTATGCCTTGAAACTTATATTCATATTTTAGGATTTTCCTAGGCATATACATTATTATTAATAAAAAATGTTTTTTTAAAAAACAAACACATTTATATGATTTGAATTTCGTCGAAAACGAGGAATGGTTCGAAATCTCTCGATGAACTAACGGAACGTGGATTATGTACAATGTTTCTAATATCAGGTGACGTATTTTAAAGAAACGAACGCTGATTCATTGATCAAACGGCCAATTTTTCTTGTCATAAACAGCCAACTTTTCTTGTTGCACAACTTTTCCAAATTTTTATATATTTTTACACTTTTTATATATCCATCTACACTTAACATCACTAATGAAATCCCTCACAGTCCTGATGATGGTTCAGCAGAACCGAAACGCTATAGTGTCGACTGACTTTTTTCTCTATAAATCCCTACTTTCTATTTGGATTACTTGTTGTCAATTTTTCTTCATATATATATATATATATATATATATATATATATATAATCAAGCACTTGTACAATAGTTTATACTATTTCAGGTTTAAAAAAGTCTTCTTCGTAAAATCTACTAATGATGCGTCGTGTCGCTACTATTGGAGATAGAAACATGTTTGAACATATATTCGGTAGTATGAAAAGTTCTCTTCTGTTTAGAATGAAATGATCAAAATAAGTGTACATACAGCGCGTACGTACGTACGTACGTACGTACGTACTTACGTTCATGTGTATTTGTTGGGAATCCACACTCTTCTTAATCAGCAGGTCTTGGAAGATCTGATAATCACTCATTTCAATATTTAAAGAACAATTTTCATTGGCTAATGCTTCTTTTTTTACAAAAATTTCTATTAAGAAACTTGTGAATTGTTACGAAATAGTAATTTATAATGATGGAATCTATATTAACGAACAAATTAGAATTAAATAAAAATGGCTGATATTTTTAAATCATAAATTCAGGCATAATTGGACATAATTAATAAATAATGGGATATTATTATCTCTAGCCAAAATAAGTAACATCCGAGGGCAAGCATTTAAGTTTTGATGCATTGAAATATCATAGCTAATTACTTAATATCTTTAAAAATATTGGGCAAAGCAAAAAAATATTTTCAAATTTTTTTTAAACATTTGATAATATTTAAAATTAAATCATTAAACTTATTTGAAACAGAAACGCTTAGATGCTAGCTCTTCCCATTACTCCCGGCTTTCATAGCCAAATTTCCCTTATTAAACTAAATTAGGCAGTTAAGAATAGAATTTTATTTGTATTTATTAAAATAAATCCAAACAATAAAAAAAAATCGATGATACCAAGCAAATATTCATCAAATTTTTATGATCAATAATGAGTAGAGTGTTCGCCAATGGTCTGAGTCGAGTCATACCAAAGACATTAAAAATGGTACTTGATGCCGCATTGCTTAACACTCAGCATTATAATGTGATGATCAAGGGTAAAGTAGTGCAATCCAGGGAATGCAGTAGCGCCCTCCCCTACACCTCTGTGTAGTAGCTATTGAAAAGGGAGCCTTCGGGTCACCCTCGACTATGGTTTCCAACTTTACTTTACTATGTAAATTAGCTTTTCTGTTCACACTGTAAATCACTATTTGTTAATATATGGAAATGCAATTTCATGTTATTAATATGTAGATAAGGTCAACAGTATTAATAATATAAAATAGTATTCTTTATAACAGAGATTTAAATAAAAATTACATGATAAAGAATGTGATCTTAATATCTTAGGAAATTATGACGTTGGTGGTGATGCAGTCTGGATTAGAGAGAGATAAACACGTAATCTCCATCATAAGATACGAGCTTTACCACTGGGCGTAACTGTTAGAATTCACTCGTTCTCCAAAACTCCAAGTTTTTGTTTCTTTTTGCCAAATGAGTAGAGTGCTTGCCAATGGTCCAGGAGACCTGGGTTCAATCCCACATTGCGTCATACCAAAGACTTTTAAAATGGTACTTGATGCCGCCTTGCGTATCACTCAGCATTCTAAGGAACGTATCAAGGGTAAAGTGGAGCAATCCAGGGAAAGGAGTAGCCCCCTCCTCAACACCTTGGTGTCGTAGCTATTGAAAATGAAGCTTTTGGGTCACCCTCGATTAAGTACGCCAACTTTACTTTTAATGGCATATCAATCTTCATGGGTTATTTAATGTGAAAGCCGTCCTTACAGAAGAACAGTAATGGTACTACTCATTGCTGAAGGATAAAAAGGATCCAGGACACTTCTAAGTATTCAAGCCAAAATATTATATAAAGTCGCATTGTGTTTTATAAGCAGAATTATGTTAGCCATTATGGAAATCGGCAGATACTTTTCTTTTTTTCTTTTTTTATCTTTTTATTGTTTCTGTTTTGTTTTGTTTTTTATTTTATATTCTTTTATTTTTTGTTGTTTGTTGCTTGGTTGGTTTTCGTTGTTTGTTTTTTTTTTTGGTTTTTTTTCTCTAAATCTGCAGTGAACAATATAAACAATAAAATATTTCATTGGTAATTTTCTAATAAACACATCCGTACATTAATCCCATTATGTATTCTTGTACGATTGTGCTAACGTACAATCTTGAGAACATAACATGACTGGTCAGTCCTTAAGCAGTAAAAGTCCAACACAAGCACGCACACACACGTACACACACTCACACACACACACACATACACACATATATATGCGTGTGTTTGTGATTGGTTAATTCGCTATGTTTCTATTCTATAGTGAAATACTGCTTACCGTTACTTACATATATACAAAATAATAAGAACTATATATATATATATATATATATATATATATATATATATATATGAAAAATTGTATTGAGCATAAGACATCTATTTGAATGTACTTAATATGAAACAGCTGCCATGGACTATTAGATAAATATATTGCTTATAATTGATTATCATATCATAACAGATGCAAATATATATATATATATATATATATATATAAAGAGAGAAAGAGAGAGAGGGGGTAGAGACAAACAGACAGACGGACAGAAAGGAAAATAGAGAATAGTAATAAGTTATAACGAATAAAATTAATAAGAATGATTGTTTTATAATGAAGAATAAAAGTGCTCAATGCAAACGAGCAAGACATTGTTCATGAGTTTAATTCACACCAGTTGCTTTATAATGGTGGCCTTGTGCTAAACTAAACTAAGCCTTGTAAATGACTGTATTTATATACATAAACGAGTATCAAGGATCAATGTATATTCATATTCAATGGATTTACGCTCGGTGTGGTGAAGTTAAGCACATACCCATCTCTCTCTCTCTATATATATATATATATATATATGTGCGCGTGTGCGTGCGTGAGTATGTGTTTTTAATGCGTATATACATACACATTTCACATCAACTGGTTGAAGAACATAAAGCAAATATTTTAGCTTGTGTTCAATAATTAATTGTACAGCACCGTCTGTTTTGCGCTGTTACCGACAACTGCACCCCCACGTACTTACAAACACACACACACACACACACACACAGATAGAAACTTCATATTCCTCTGTCCTTCTTTCTTCTCTCTCTTTCTCTTTCCTCTCCGCCTCACGCTCCCCTACTCTCCCGTTTATCGTCGATGACTTGTAATCCCGAAAACATTAAAAAAAACGACGAATAAATAGTAATTAAGTGTTCAACAACATTTTTCACTGCGAATGGTTGGCGGGCAGTTTACGATTGGGAGAAGTGCAACTGCAATGAGACACTCCCACGTGACCACAAACATAAGGACACACACATACATACGCAATCTTCTGTGTGTTCTTCCACACCCACAATATATGCAAACAAATGTGCATACATTTACAAAAGTGCATAATCGATCAAATTAACGCTATCATGAAAGCGAATAGATGCACTGTTGCACTTATGCACATCTAAATATCTTTTTAAACAAACATGCAGAAAATCAGACAAGTATACATCAATGCACCCTGCAATCAGATCTTGCCAAGGTTGACAATAAGTGTAGGAGTTGTTCGTTGTTAATACTACTTTACGGAAATTGTGTGATAATGGTTTAATCACATCAATCAGTCTGTCATTTTATCTACATAGATAGATAGATAGATAGATCTAAAAACTTGATGTTAAATCCTAGATAGATGTGAATAGATAGATGCGTGTCAGTTCGTCTAATTAAGTTACTTACTTAGCCCCTCAAATGTGTAGCCATTATATAAAAGTCTATATAAATTTGCCATACGATAATAAGAATTGGGTAATAGTGATTGCCACAAGAGATGCACTGTGCTACCGTGTTTGTCCTACTACTCTGACAAAAATATTTTCGCCAGGGACTTATCTGTTTGATAGAGTAAATAGTTGTAGCATCCAAATTGTATTTCATGAAGAATAATAGAAATTTCATGAAATCAAATTCTCAATTGAGACTGAGTAACTCCAATTTTATTTTCACAATTTTTTCTTGCAAAATTCTTTCATGTAAAAATTCAGTCATTCAATGAATTTCTACGTGTAACTTCTCACCACAAATAGAACATAGATAGTCTGTGCAAGTGAAATGTGTCGTTTACCCTTCGGCTCTTATTTATGTCTCTCGTTCAATAACTGGCTAGCCAACCAACCAGCTGATAGATAGATAGATAGATAGATAGATCTGTTGGGGTGTGAAATGATACCTAAGAATAAGAGCAAAATAACTGGGTATGTATTTACCTATCCTCTCCACTGACACGAAGGGGTTGTGACACAAGTTCAGTTTTTAAGCAGAGTACAGTTGGTTTGAATTCATAGTTTTTCATTCTCCTAGATTGGCTGCCTTACATGTCCTACTATTTGCCCATAACTGGGGAGGATAAAATGATGGATTCATGCCTTTCCCAAGAGCATTAATGCAAAGTCAAACAGCCTCGCCCAGGTTTTCTATTCCGGTAGCCGATTCCATTTCTTAAAACGATGATCGTTGCACTCAGCGCAGTTCATGATTTAATAACTGGGTAGAGAAAATTTTGATTCTTTTTAGGATCTGTTACAGTACAGTATCACCCATAAATAGGTGACCATGTGCCATACTGTAAATACAGTATGGTCCATGGATAAGTACACTCCAAATAATTCTTTTTGAAAAACTCAAAAGATTCTAAGGTTTTATTATTCTAAGTTTAATATAATTCAAAACGGATATTATTAGGCATAAATTATTACTAAATTCAATTGCGCTGAAATTCATTAAGCAAATAAATTATATGTAAGAGTAAAAAAAATGCATTCCTCATATATATATATATATATATATATATATATATTGAAAGGATTTTATTTTAAGTTTTGCAATTTTATTTTTGCTGAAAGATTTTCAATGCTATTGTGTTGGGTTATCATTAATCCATAATAATATATATCCGTTTTGATAGGATTATGTCTCATAAGAGATTACAAAATCCTGATATATTTGGTTTAGAAGTAAATTAACATTATATTCATAAAAATTGTTACAGGTGTATTCATTTATGGAAAATATTGTATTATGAAGTGAGTTTAACATTTAATGATGAATTAAGCATCTTTGCTGAGTGTAGGGCACTCATCTCGCTCAACCAGAATAAACGCCCCTGACTGTCTATTTAGTCTACCATACTTGTTAATCTCTGCGTTTCACTCACCACCCTAATAGTCTTTATCAAATAGTTATTTTAGGATCAATAAAAATTCCAAAAATCATATTCCTGTTTGCTAAAATCACAGCTTTTTACACCCATTACTTTACCGGTATGTGCGCATGTAAACACTTACATTTCCTCGAAGTAATTATTCTGAGACTGTAACCGGAAGTATTTACCCAAAATGCAACATTTTATGCCATTTCGGCATCACTATTTCATTGGTTCCATAGTTCTGATTTTATAACATAGAAACAAACTGTTAGAAAAAGGTAACGCCGTGTGTTCGTGTGTATATATGTATGTTAACTATGCAGGGTTTGGTGGAGGGTAATAAAGAACGTTTCTGAAAAAATGAAAATAAATGAAGTAAATAGTTCTTTTCCTATTCTGGGCCAAATAAAACAAAATGGTGGCGTTCAAGGTTTAACGGTTATCATCGTAAGAAGTGAACTCGGCTGTTTTACATTGCACTTACCGTTGAGAAAGGTATGAATCCAACTATTCTTCCAACAGTTACGGTTAAATCGAAAATCAGATTGGTCTCTTTAACTTTGGTATGGCAACCCATCTAGGAAAAGGAAAACTCTGAATTCAAACCAGTTGTAGACCTAGAGAGAGATAGGCTCTGCCAGAATAATGTGGCCCATAACACGTTCACAATTAGCGCCACCACGACTAAACTATGTTACAGGACTAGTGAGACAATTAAATGAACAACTTGGCGCGGAAAACTTTTTCTAAGGTCTTCTATTTGGATTTTTTGGAGTCACTACTGTTTCCTGTCGATTCAAAATACGATTTTTGACGTTCTTAATATAAGAAGCCTTCTAACACTATAAGACTAAAACTTAACGTACGATACATCTATATCGTTTAAACACGACACGTTTAGTTTTATTTGTATGACCACCTGTAGATCTCACGAGACCATAAACCTGCGCCCTTATCTTGGTACAGATTTGGTCAATTGTATGGAAGACTGACAGTGTCTCATTCAACAGGGCTTTCTTCTCACACCAATATATACATATGTAAAAAGTAAAGTTAGCGACCATAGTCGAGGGTGACCCGAAGGCTCCCTTTTCGATAGCTACTACACCAAGGTGTAGGGGAGGGCGCTACTCCATTCCCTGGATTGCTCCACTTTACCCTTGAACCGTACCTTATAATGCTGAGTGTTAAGCAAGGTGGTATCAAGTTCCATTTTTAAAGTCTTTGGTATGACTCGACCTGGGATTGAACCCAGGCCTCCCGGGCCATTGGCGAACACTCTAACCGCTGGGCCAAAAACTCAACAGACCGTCACGGCTATCAGAAGAAGTTGGTTGTTTTTATCAGTAGCCAGCGAAATAAATTGATAATAGCCAAATGATGGCCTTAAGAGTTTTTCTTTCAATTATATTACATGAATTTGCTCTTGATGATATTTATAAATTTATATATTAATAATCATATATTGAGCACTCCTCGAGGTTTATAAGAATTCTCTTATATATTCTCAATTTGAACAATTCCACACTCATCACCTCTGGACATATTATATATATATATATATAATTCCAAGGGAAGGAGAAGAGTCGATATCACTTTGTATTAACATCGTCACAAAAATTACCGGAACAAAACTAAAAACGATTATAGACTCCAGTTCATGGTTTTCAAATCTGAGTTGTCCTTATCCTAGAGTGGTTGCTATATAACGCAGTCTGTCCGATTATTATTATTATTATTATTATTATTATTATTATTATTATTATTATTCCCGTCACGCTAAAATGTTAGTAGATGACCTCAATTCAGAATTTTTCTTCAAGCAGAGTTGTCCTACCAAAGCTAGAGAAACAACTTATCCCTACTATTTCCTCAAAGCGTGGTGGAGGAATATGAGATGGATTCATATTTTAGCAAGTGTATTAAAGCGAAGGGAAATGCAAAAAATCCGGATATCCATTTTAAAGTCGACGCAAAATTTATATAGATAAATAATAGCATAAGGGATGTCACCTCTGATAAGAATTTAATCATTATCACCGTTGAGAAATTTTAATGGTTGGCGTGAGTGTGATCCCCTTCCAGTCTAATTTTTTTTATGGACACCCACATAAAGGCCGCCTTATAATTGATTAAAAAATAAACGAAATAAAAAAGTTCTGTTTAATAAGCATAAGCATTTCATGCCCTTGATGAATTATGATAAACTGAGCACGAACTTGCCTCTAATATTAAGCTGCAAACTGAATTGAAAATGCTGTTTAAGAAAATTTTTGTTACTAATATAAAATAAGTTTTAGGATGTAAAATAAGTTTAAGGATTTTATTAAATGTACATTATATGCGATTAATAGACCTGAAAATTCTCTTTTTTCCACCACTTTACTTCGCATTCATCAAGTACTTCATAAAAGCAATGATAAACGATCGTATTCCAACACATAAAATAAAAATGGCGCATAGAAAGGTTTGGTTTGGTTTGGTTTGGTTTTATGGTATATCAATCATTGTAAACTATCTAATGCCAAATCCATTTTTATACATGTAAAAAGTTCTATTTCAAACAATTCAGTTTAGCATAAGTACACAGTTTAAACATCAAAAACAGTTCTATTTCAAACTATTCAGTATAGTCAACAAAGTTAATTGGCTCCATGTATTGCTATGTATAACGAACAATTCCACTAAAAATCAGTCAGTTCAGTTTAGCATAAGTACGCAGTTTAAATGTCAAAACAGTTCTATTTCAAACAATTTAGTTTAGTATAAGCACACAGTTTAGTTCTACTTGACCCACAGATAGGACCCTATCAGGAGCTACTACTCAGGGCCAGAGTGGACCTGGGAGTGATGATAATATTCCCCAAGGTTCCAGCATTAATGGAGCCTCGCGATCAGCTTGTTTCGTGTCATATCTTGGACACACGTTGAGGGAGTCTTACCCCTCTGCAGAGATGCCGTCGGTATATTCTACAGCCCCAACCGACAGGGCCAGCATAGAAAGGGGATACAAGACTGAAAAGAAGCATTTTTACTGGACACCAGAGTATTTATGTCTGACAGAATTTTTAATCCATTTGACCTGATTGCATGGGAATAATTCGTATTAATTGTAGAGACTTTTCTTGGGTCTCATAGAACTAAAAAAAGATGCTATATCAATAAACAGCGAGCGAGCAGTTCAACAAAGATTAAAATGGCATTGTATTCTCGTCCTAGGTTTTTTTACTTTCACGGGGCAAGATTAGTGATGAGCATGGAGAATATTCTACCAAGATATTTCAGTAATGGAAACTATGCGCCAAGAATGTTTAATTCCAAAATATCATAGGTGATTACAGCTAGTAGACAGTGGACAAGCACTTCCCATGGCACAAAAGTAAATATCTCAAAACACTTTTGAACGTATAAGTTAAATATATTGAGGACACATATTCTATTACTTAATAAGAGACGATTTTTCTGATTGAAATTCTTATTTTATTGAGGTAATATGATATATATATTTGGAATATGAGAATATGATGTAATAAAGTATTTACTAAGTTTGAGTATTCACGTTTTTTAGTGTGACGATATACCATAGAATATGACATGTGCAGTAGAATTGTGTGTATGCTATTCAAATGTGTTTGATTTAGAAACGTGTTGTGATGACTAAATTTTGACTTCAGATTAGAATTTCGGGCTCCAAAACTAATTACGAATAGAAAATTTTTCTTTTGGAGCAGACGAAAAGTTATTTCTTGTTTTTTAAGTTCAATTTCTTTATTCTATTAGTAAGGTAATTTTAACTTTATTGATCTAGAAAAAATTCCGCTACAATGTGACTTTTCTGGAACACAGTAACATTTCAAAAAATTCGATCATTACAATTTGCATTTAATAATTTAACGATTATAGATAACAAATAATCAGATAAAAACGGTATGAACTTCTCCCACAATGTCTTTTTTTTTATTCTAATTTTTTCTTAAATTAAAAAGACAGAGTAAAAATTGATTATGAAAAAAATTTCTCTTGAATTTTTTTATAATATAAGAAATAATTTATTTTCAAAGTGATAAAAGTTGCCTGAAACTGTGAAAAGTAAAATATTATCCGACGGCCTATTCTTAAGTCGTTGCGTTTTCTTTTTATTGCTCTAAGATATTGCGCCATTTTTACCATGTAACGGTAAAATATATACAAAAATCGAAACTTTATGATATAGATAATACAGATATCTTTATAAGAGGATGAATAAGTTATTTCTTTTTAAATAAAATATGACTTCAAACTTCACAAGCATTTCTCCACGGCAAGACTCTCATATTGATAATTAACGGACATGCAGAAAAAGGGTGACACGCTTAGCGTAACAGTTATCATCGTTGGAAACGAAATCCACGAGCCGAGTTCGAATCCTGGACGAGGCTGTTTGTGTTTCACTTTGCGCTAATGTCCTTGTGAAAGGCATGAGTCCATCTGTTCTCCCTCAACTTTTTGCTTTAGTTAAGCAACCATTTTAGGAGAAAAAAACTCTGAATTCAAGCCAGCTGTATTCCACTCAAAATTGACCTTGCTTCACACTCTTTCTGTGGATCAATATAAACATGCCGAATAATTTTATAATGAAAAAAGTTCGAAGTGAGATCGAAAAGTATCGAGATTGAATTTTTAAATTTAAAAATGTGACATTTAAAATTTTAGAGGTTTGGGCACAAATGAGTATGTTATATAATTAAATGATAATGTCCAAACGTCTAGACTGATGCCTAGATACAATTCAAGATATATAGAAGTCTAGATCAGTCAGTGGCAATTCACGATACTTAATAATAAGCGATGACACTTGTCGGTCGCTGAAATTGATATTCTTCTGTCTGATGATTGTGACAATTTGTGCAACATGAACCTTTTAGTAACAGCTCAGTCAATAATGTGGTATCGTCTATGAATTAGTACACCTCTAACATTTTTTCTAAATAAAAGCTATCAGGATTTTGTTATCTCCAGTGGAACATTATGCAAATAAAACGGGTATCATTAGGTATGATTTATAGGCCAATTCTACCGACTTAAATAATGTAAGCAAGAAAAATTGCAACACTTCTGTAACTGTAATTCATGAGAGAAATTTTAAACAAATAATATAGATCATTACTTATATAAGATTAAATTATTTTTCAAAAAAGTTTTTTTGTATCATTTAGTTTTAGAGATAGCGGTGGCTGTCTGCAAGAAAGAGGAAATTGTGTAACAAAATAGTCGGAAGGTAGAAAGATTAAAGGAGAAGTAAATAAAAAAGATACTTGAAACTTTACGTGATGATCAAAAGGTAGAGTAGGTGAGGAGAGATATGCATATAAAAATAAATAAAAATATACAAAAAGCAGAAGACATAGAAATTGTACAGAGGCATCAGTAAAATCTCATTTTAAAGAAATCATCCCTCAGAGCATATTCATAAAAAGCCAAAGTAACTATAACGGATATATAACACTGAGTTTCATGATTCTAAAACTATATTTCCACATATTTTTGAACTATAATCTTTATCTATATATATATATATATATATATATATATATATATATATATATATATATATATATATATAAGCGTCATTCAGTAAATAAGGTGAATTGTGCATGAAGAGCTTAACAAAGAGAAATACTGTTTACGGTTATTCTTTTTCATGCCTAAGAAGACTGTCAGTATGATCCGCTGAGCCCGGGACATATTCTTTACCAGAGAGTCAGTGTATTCCGACTCTTTGGACTATCTTTTCCACTCAGGTCGTTGTGGCAAAGTCATGTTTAGGCTATGCGTAAATATTTTTTTATTAAAACTTGCTTCTCCGTACACATAACACATTCTTCTGTAAATTTCATATAGTTTGCAATTCTCAGCCACCCAAAAATTGATGACAAGCCTCTATCCAAGCCATTTTGAATAACCCCAAAATGAATATTTTTTCCGGGATTTAAATAATTTTTGCTATAAACCAATCCCAAACAAGGCTGAAAATTTTGCATTTTTTTCTGGCCTGGGAGATGTTAAAAATTTTCGCCTTAATTACTAAATGAACCTCGCACACACACACACGCGCCTGCCTGCACCCCTATATATATATATATATATATATATATATATATATATATATATATATATACTTCTTATTCTCACATGAACAGACTACATATAGCCATATACATTTTTACAAACACACGAATGTTTATAAACCTTTTCATAGATATACACATATTTATACATGTAGAAACCTGAGCTAACACTAGAATAGACACAATTACACATTTTTACATATTCATTTTCTTATCAAGTATGTTCATTTATTTCGAAGTGCACACACACACACACACACACACACACACACACACACACACACACACACATACACTCACTTGGAAATACAAACAATCAAGACAATACATGCACACCCCTACACAAGCAGCTGAGTCGCCTGCAGAGTAAGCATCACTGTTGATTCATTAAGTCTTTGCTTCATGAAAATGATTCTTCCTCTGTTCAATATCTCGCGGATATCAAAGAGATATTTGGATGTAATTAAAAGTCTCATTAGAAAGTGCAACGAAAATGTATATCTCTTAGCGACTGGCTCTCGTCTACGCACAGTTCAGTTGTGTCACAAAATACAACACCAGTTGGGGCGCTGGCCATGTCCACGGGAAATAAGGTCTAATTCATTAATATTTCAACGCATGCGCATAAACAGTTTTTTTGTTATTGTTGGGTTTTTTTTCTACCCGACAGTTTATTGACTAATGCAGTCAATTTGATTAAATTTCATTTCGTTGTTTGTTTACTGAGGCTCTGCGTCTTCTTTATTTTTCATGTTTTATGGTATATTTATTTCTCTCCGATTATTTTTATCTTGCTTCCAATATTCTTGCAGTAAAGTTACAAAATAGAAATGTAGTTGACGTTATTCCAATATTTACATCCTTATTAGTTTGTATTTTATATAAAACCAGAAACGTGCTGATCGTTAGCTATATAAATAAGCTAACTATATAAATAAGCAAGCTATTAAAAAAAACATATACTAGCTCTACAAATAACCATATACGGTATTGCCTATAACACTTTAATCATTTTTTCTATTTTTTCTAATATTTTAATTTTCTTCTCAACCAAACATACAAGGATTTTATTATTTTTAATGGAAGCTTTTACAATAAAAATGAAGCTCATTGGGGATTATTTATGAAAAACTCAATAACATGCCATAACGAATATCTTTTTAGTCTACAATTTTATTTTTGATGAGTCTTGAAGTTTTTGGTTTTGGTAATAGATAATTCCTAATAATAATTATCCTGATTATACAATTTCCCATTAAGAATTATAAAATCTTGTTATCTTTGCTTTAGAAAATTAACTTTTTATCTGCAAAATTGTTAAAGGTACATTTATTTATTTGCGATACGGTTATCCTCGTACAAAAAGGAATTGGCGATCTGAGTTCAAATCCTGGACGAGTCTGCGTTTTTCTTTGCTTCTGCATCCTTGGGAAAGGCATGAATCTGTTCCTTCTCTCGCAGCTTGGGAGAAATAGTAGGATAGGCTGCCACTTTGGCCTTGATTCGGCAACCAGGAAAACTCTGAATTCAAACCAACTTTTTCCGCTTAAAAAATGACCAAGTAAAATATCCTGCTCATGGCGGAGGGATTGGATAAATTATATATATATATATGTGTGTATGTGTGTGTGTATAAAAGTAAAGTAGGCGACCATAGACGAGGGTGACTCGAAGGCTCCCTTTTCGATAGCTACTTAAGCAAGGTGCAGGGGAGGGCGCTACTCCTTTCCCTGGATTGCTCCACTTTACCCTTGGTCCGTACCTTATAATACTGAGTGTTAAGCAAGGAAGCATCAAGTAGCATTTTTTGAGTCTTTGGTATGACTCGACCTGGGATTGAACCTAGGACTCTTGAGCCATTGGCTAACACTCTAACCATTATGCCAATGTCCGGTGTATATATATATATAAACCAACTACTCTGCACGAGTAGGATGTAACACAGGTCAATTTTTTAGCGGAGTTTAACCAGTTTAAATTCAGAATTTTCCTTCTCCTTGACAGGTCGCCATGCTAATGTTAAACAGTCCAGTCTACTCTACTATTTACCCATAGCTGGAAGGAGAATTATTGGATTCAAACTTTTCTCAAAGGTAGAAGTGCTATGTGAAATGTAAACAGCCCCGTCCATGAATTGAATTGAACTTGGGTTGCCGTGCCCTCTTCCTACGACAGTAACCATTACACCATGAATGTCTCTTTAATTAATTACTTATGTCTTTAGTTTTAGAAGCTGAATAAGTCTCGAAATTTGGTATTGAATATTGATCTCATGGTCTCCCATTGTTATAAATCAATTATATATGTCTGAAACCGCTTCACTTTCTATTAAAACTTGTAGTTTAAAATGTAGAAAATTAGAACCAGCATGTCAACCTATATTGGTTTGGGAAAGAAGAAAATTAAAGTTTATCTTTTTTAATGTGAATTATAATGATCAAATGTTTACATGATTTGGGTCTCTATAAACCCTCTTTTCTTATTAATATCTAAGATTTAGAGAGTTTGACTCTAGAATTTGTTAGCTTTTGGGGTTTTTTTACAAACCCAATTCATGCAAAAGTTTCAGCTATCACCCAAAATATGGAACAATTAGTTTGTCACCAATTGAAACATTAGTAAGTTTTAAATTTTAAAAAAATTCTTGTTTGATGATTTTTACACTTCTGTGAATTGGATAAATACATACATTTTCTTACTACTTGTTTCAAAACTACATATGCTAAAGTTGGGACAATACAGAGAAGATTAGCATAGCTCCTATACAAGAATGAGATGCTATTTTGTGAAGGATTCTACATTTTTGTCGGGTAGGCTGGGCTCTTTAACCTTGGTATGGTAACTGACTTAGGAGATGGAAATCTGATTCCAAACCAGCTTTAATCTACTTAAAAATGGACTAGGTCTTGGTAAATCCATACATTACCTAAATTCCAGCTTCTGTCCTGTTAGGTAAATCTTTTATAGCTTATTGCAATGATTACGTTGGTTTTCAGTTGTTTTTATCTGGTGAGGACTGACTCTAATTTTAAAGTTCTCAAGGAAAGGCACTTAGTACAAAAGGACATATTACCATTTCTGTTTCACATAATGTTCCTCTCAGTTATTAGTGTTGTTGTTTGTAATTTGATATCAGGTCAATGACTTTTGACACGAAGTATTTTAACAATGTATTTGCACTTCTAAGAATTGTTAACTTTGAAGAGTTTCAATGTCATGAAAAATACGGAACTGCTCTGGGAACACTTCTTGGCTTTGGTGCCCAATGAACCCAAGACTATCGGAATAATCTTGGTTCTGAGCCTTAACATTCGTTATAGTTCAATTATCATTATTATTTTTATTTTTGTTATACTCCTTACGAGTTTTCACACCAGTTTTAACCGTTGGTTTTTCACTGAAGTTCAAGTGACATCAAGTCTCCACAATTCACGAAGTCTCTTCTGCGGCTTCATTATTATTATTATTATCATTATTATCAAGAACTTAACATTCATATTCCACAGCCTTCTTTTGGTTCTTCAAATTCTTCTTCTTCTTATTATTATTATTATTATTATTATTATTATTATTCCTTGAGAGTTTTTCACATCAGTGTCAGCTGACGGTCTTTCACTGGAGTTTGAGTGACAACAAGTCTCCTAGTCTCCAGGACTCGTCTCAGTATTCTGGCCGATCTCAATAATGCTGTAGTTCGGACAGTCTCCACCCAACCCGTTATTTCCAAGTCCTCCAGTCCTTTGGTGACTATACGAAGAACACCAATTATAATTGGTATAACCGTCACTTTCATGTTCCACAGCCTTTTCCATTCCCTAGCAAGGTCGAGGTATTTATCCCTCTTTTTGCTTTCTTTCAATTTTACTCTGTGGTCCGCTGGGACAGCACAATTTTGCAAGCTCTCTTTTTTTGTTGTTGATTATTATAAGGTCTGATCCTCCAGCCGAGATTAGGTGATCTGTTTGTATCTCAAAATCCGAGATGAGTTTGTGCGTCTCATTCTCCAGGAGAGATTCTTGGTTGTGCATATACCATTTGGTCGTGTGGTCAAATTTCAATTTTTTGCTCAGTTCCCAGTGGATCACCTTTCCCACCCATTCGTGTTTAATCTTATATTCTTTCTGTGCTAATTTGCTCCGTTCGTTTATTATATGATTGATGATTTCGTCTCTATCAATTCATAACCTACATCTGCTGTTTTGTTACGTCTTATCTATTCTCGCTTTGATATGGTTGTCCTTATGGCGCTGTTTTGTGCTGCTATTAGGAGAGAATCACTTTCTCTCTTTCGGTTTCCCTATCTTAGCCACGTTTTCTAGTATGAGATATCGCTTGTTAGTCGTTTAAAACGTCCATAGAGTTGTTTTTCTTTACACTTTTGTTTTCTAGTTATCATATTTACCAACCCCTCTGCTCGGGCAGAATATGACACAAGGTCAATTTTTAAGCGTAGTTTAACAAGTTTGAATTCAGAGTGTTCCTTCTCCTAGACTAGTTGCCTCACCAAGGCTGAAGAACCAGTCTGTCCTACTATTTAACCATAACTGGAGGGAGAATAATTGGACTCATACCTTTCCCAAGGGTATTGGTGCTATGTGAAATGCAATTAGTCTCGTCCAGGATTTGAACTCGTGTCGCCGTGTCCATTTCCTACGACGATAACCATTACACCACGGGCACCTCCAATTTTTGTTTTCTAGTTATTGTCGTTCTGCTGATCCTCGTGTCGTCAGTATTGCTTCTGGTGGCTGTAATCAGTCTTCCTCCACAATTTTATCTGTAGTCTTCAAGTCGTTGTATCGATGCATCAACGCCATCTTCAGTGCTGGCAAGTCCTCTTCCTCCCCCCTTTCTTGATACATAGAGTCGGTCAACGTCATCTCTGGGATGCAAGGCCTTATGCATGGTCATTAGTTTTCTTGTTCTCTGGTCCATTTGTTTGAGTTCTTCTCTGGTCCACTTCAAGAATGGTCCCGTGTATCTTACGAGGCAAGTCCAGGTATTTTTCCCTTTGACAAGGTTACTGCTATATAGTTTTGTCTCGAGTATTATTATTATTATTATTATTATTATTATAACTATTATTTTAGTTATTGGTATTTTTTTACTTCTTTGAGTTTTTCACACCAACATTAGCTGTCGGGCTTTTCCAGGACTCTTCTCAGTATTTTGGTCGATCTCAACAATGTTGATGTCTGAATGATCTCGGTTCTTCCTCTGATTTCCATTTCCTCCAGTCAGTTACAGTTATTATCAACATCTTCCACATGTTCCACAGCTTTCTTAGTTCTCTGCAAGGTCCAAGTATTTATTTATCGCTTTGCTTTCTTTTATTTTCGCTCTGTCGGCCACCAGAACGGCAAAGTCCGCAAGACAACAAGTTCTCTTTTTCTTTTCTTTTCAATAATCTTCTGGTCGTGATTAGGTGATCTGTTTGTACCACAAAATCCCAGAGAATTTATGCGTCTCATCCTCTTGGACGGATTCTGGTTTGTGCATATACCAATTGTTAGTATGGTCAAATTTCAATCCCTTGCACAGTTCCTAGTGGATCACCTTTCCTATGCAGTCGTACCTTGTCTTGCACTCCTTCTGTGTTCGTTTTCTGGATTCGCTAACAGTGGGATTAACCATTTCATTCTTTTCACCACAAAACCTACGCTTGCTGATCTGTTGTGTCATCGATTTTCGGTTTAACATAATTGGTCCTTATGGCGTTGTTTAGGGATGCGATTAGAAAAAATTTAGTTTCTCTATTTAGATTCCCCTTTCATAGTCATGACCATGTGCAATATCACTAGTTTATTGCTTGAAATATCCATACAGTTGTTTTTCTTCCCATTTCTGTTTCCTCGTTTATGTTGTTTCCCTAGTTGTAATTATATTGCCAGTGCTGTTATTGGCTGCTGTAATTCATCTTTCTTTGCTTCTAACTCTTTTTAATGTTGCTCTCGATCCTTTGTGTTGGTGCATCAACGCAATCCTCAATTGTAGCAAGTCTTTTTTCTCCTCCCTTTCTTGACACATACAGTCTGTTTATGTCATCTCTTGATTGTAAAGCTCTATTCATTGTCATCAACTTGTTTCTTCCTTTGATGAGATTTATGCTTCAGAGCTTTGTTTCGAGAAGCTTTCTCGTTCATTTAAGATAATCTTTTCTTTTTTTTTTTTTTTTCTTTTTTTGTTGTTGTTCATCTCTTCATGTTCGTTGGTGTCTGCTTCCAACATTTCCAAGTACTTTCAGCTTTTCTTTTCCTTTGCCGTTCTATTGCTTTCCTGATTTGGTAGTTCTATTCCTTCCACCGTTTGTCTTTTCCCACTCTTCGTTATGAGTTTTGGCACATTTTTCTGTGTCAACCTCCGTTCCTATATCCTGGCTGTATATTCTTATCATTAATATCAGGGTCTCCAGTTCTTTTTCCTATTTTGCAAATATCTTTATACCATTCATATACATTAGGTCGTTAATATTTTCCTGTGATTTAGTAAATTTGTGGCACGACCCCGTGTATTTCCTAAGTACGTATTTGAGTGGCATTATTACTAAAACGCATAGCAGTGGTGAAAGCGAAATTCTCTCGAATATGTCTCTTTGGATTTTTTTTACTCTGCTAGAGTTTCTCCTCCCGCTGTCTATTCTACCCTTTCGTTTTCCATGACATTCGAGATGAGGTTTATGATTTTTTTTTCGGATATTTTGTACATTTTCAGACACTGTATTATCCAAGTTTAAGAAACCATATCATAGGACATTTTGTTAGCAATTCATCCCTGACTACATTTATATGCATCGTTTTGGTTTCTTTGAACATGTACTGGTCTATATATTGAAGGTCATTTGTTCACCTCCTTCTGTAGCATCCTTTTTGTTCTCCGAGAAAATTCCGCGGTACATGAGTGAGTAATAGATTTCTTCTCTTATCTGCGCGGTCAGGGTTTTTCACATCAAGGGTAAGTACATTATCGGTCTATAATTCCTGAGGGTGGTCCCTCTTTGGGTGTCCTTTTGAATCAGGGTAGCTTTCTTGTCCATCATCCATTTAGGTACGCTTGCTTCTTGTTAGCATTTACTAAATTGTAGAGCCAATTTGTCGTGGATGGCCAGAATCTATGTACGCCATCATGGCCGGGCGTTTTCCCGTTTGGTTCTTTTTTGAGTGTTGCTCTTAATGAGTCTAGGTGTATATTTCTCTCGGGGCTTTCTTCATGTTCCGGTTCTTTTTTATGTTATTTATCCATTCAGCATTTCTATTATGCTCTTTCCGTTTCCATATTTTAATCCAAAATTGTTTTGTTTCTTTTGCAACCTGTTGTTGATTTGTCCTTGTCTACCCTCCACCAACTTATTAGAACTTTGGTTATTCTGGAAGGCCTAGTTTTGTTTTGTATTGGTTGACCTTGTCCCAGTACCTTTTGAGTCTTCCTTCTTTTGTTAATATTTTTTGATTTATTTCTTTCAGTCATGTTGTCAGACTTGTCTGTGGTTGGTTTTTTTTTTTTTTTTGTTGGGGGGGTCTTTTCATTCCTTTGGGTTCTTGTATGTTTTATCTTCCTTTGCTGTTTCGCTTGTTGTTGCAGTTTCTTTATTTATGCTTCTAGCCTCATTTCCCTCCCAGGTTTTGTCTTTCTTTTCGGATTCCTTTGAAGAATACCTATTTTATGACGGAAAAGTTTTCCTCCGGCACAGATTAACTCGTTCATTTCAGTGTTGCTGTCCGTAAGGATATGTTGCAATAATTTATTTGCTTTTTCGATCTCTAGCTTGACTTTTTTCCAGTCTTTATTTCTTAATGATTGGAATGTCGTCGTCTGTTCACTCATGGTTTTTTTTCATTAATTCTTTGTTTTTCCCATCTTTTTGTGTTAAGATTGATGTTGTGGCACTGGGATGGTTTATGGTTTGGTTTATTATTATAATTATTATTTTGCTCCTGAAGTATTTTCCCCACCAGTTTTAATAGGTGATTTTTCAATAAAGTCCATGTGACAGCAAGTCTCATCAAGTCTCCAGGATTCTTCTAAGTATTGTAGCTGATCTAACCGTGCTGTACTTTGGATCTTGAATCTTCCCCCGTCTCTTTTCCAGATCTTTTGGGAACGCTTTAAGACCACCAAAGACAATTGGTATCACTGCCACGAACGTGTTTTATATCTTCTTCAGCTTTCTGACAAGATCCAAGTATTTGAATAGCTTTTCAATTTCTTATATTTTTACTCTTGTGCTCTTCTTGAAAGGCGAAATCCATTAAATGGCAAGTTCTTTTTTCTTGTTTATTAGCACCAGGCCTGGGCTTCTGGCCGGGATTCGGTGATCGTATGTATCCCAGACAATTTTGTGTCTAATTCTTTTGGGCATATTCTGCTTAGTGCATATACTATCAGTCAGCATGGTTAAATTTTAATCTCTTGCACGATTCTCAGTTGATCACCAATCACACCCACTCATGCTTTTGTGCCAGTTTACTGCATTCGGTTATTATGTGACAAACAATTTCATCTTTGTCATCACATCACCTACACTTGCAATTTTGTGGCATATCATCAATTTTCGCTATGATATAATTCGTTCTTATGACATTATTTTTGCGACTATAAAAAAAGATTCAGTTTCTCTCCCGAGGTTTCCACTTCTTACCCACGTACAAGTCATCTCGTGTGCGATTTCCATAGTTTGTCACTTGAAGTATCCATACAGTTGTTATTCTTCCTATTTTCGTTTTCTTGATTTTGTTTTTTACTGTTTGTCATTATGTTGATATTGATGTTACTGGCAGACGCAATTCTCAATACCAACGAGTCTTCTTCCTCCTTCTTTTGACGCATAAAGTTTATCAATTTCATCTCTCGGGCTTAAGTCCTTATGAATCGTTATCAATTTCCTTATCTTTTGGTCTATTTGTTTGAGTTCTTCCCTTCTTCATTTTAAGAATGGTTTTGAGTATCTCAGAAGCGGAACTACCCTAGTGCGCATTGCTCTGATAGGATTTATAATACTCCATGTGAGTTTTGGCGACCATAGTTGAGGGTGACTCGAAGGCTTCCTTTTCAATAGCTACTACATCGAGGTGTAAGGGAAAGCGCTACTTTTAACCGAACCTTTGGCCTATGAGTAGAGTGTCTGTCAATGGTCCGGGAGACCGGGGTTCAATCCCAGGTCGAGGCATACCAAAAACTCAAAAAATGGTACTTGATGCCGCCTTGCTTAACACTCAGCAATATAAGGTAAGGATCAAGGGTAAAGTGGAGCAATCCAGAGAATTAAGCAGCTCCCTCCCCTACACCAATTGTCTTTGGTGGTCTTAAAGCGTTCCCAAAAGATCTGGAAAAGAGACGGGGGAAGATACAAGATCCAAAGTACGGCACGGTTAGATCAGCTACAATACTTAGAAGAATCCTGGAGACTTGATGAGACTTGCTGTCACATGTAGTAGCTATCAAAAAGGGAGCTTTCGGGTCACCCTCGACTAAGGTTGCCAACTTTACTTACTACTTACTATGCGAGTTTTCACGCTAGTAGTAACTGGCGGCCTTCACTGAGTTCCAAATGACAAGTCACCTCTGCTCTCCAAGATTCTTCTCAATACTTTTTCATTTCAAGTAAACAGTTTCATGTCATCCATGCATACTAGGTGATTGATCTTTTCCAGCAATTTAGTAAGTTTGTACCCGTCTGTGCATTTCCTAAATACGTGATTGAGTGGCATCATCGTAACCACAAAAAATAATGGAGATAGCGGATCTCTTAGCCAAATACCAATCAGGAATTTTCCTCCTGCTATCAGTTCCACTCTCCAGTTTTTCATGGTTTTCTCGATAAATTTTATGACTTCGTCGGATATCTTGTACAGTTTAAGACTGTATATAATTCAGCTTTGAGGGAATATATAATATGCCTTTTTGCAATCAATCTATGCCATAGCTAGATTTTTGTGTCTCATTTCACTTTCCAGGAGGATCAATATATATAGTAACTCTCCTGTTCCTCTGGTCCCCTTGCAGCATCTCTTCTGTTCCTCAGGGAACAGTTCTCGGATCATTAACGAGCAGTAAATCTCCGCCTTGATTTGTGCCGTTAGTATTTACCACATCATTGGTGGGCACGTCATAGGGTTGTTTGGGGCGGTAACAACCCCCCCCCAAAAAAAATGCCAACTTGCGATGGAAATTTCACTCTTAATAAGATAAAGAATAGCCCGAAAGAAAAGAACAACCAAAAAGAAACAGAATTATTGCTGTATCATCTGTGACTTTCGAAAAGACTACAGTCAGTGAATATATAACGTCTTTCGCACTACTTTTTAAAATTGCATGTATTTTGAAACTTATTTTGGGTTTTCTTTAAAAATTCTGAACTGTTTGTCTCTGAATACATAAGATAGTTAATGTAAATTCGCAATATTTACAAGATCATTTGAATCCGTAAATAAGCAATGAATGAATAATCAGAAATGCAACAGGGAAAAATACACTATCATCTTATTCAAGAGTTTAATTTTAGGAGTAACAAGATCAAAAAATGTTCTATTCAGAAATAGACAAAATCTCGACACAGGAATACCCGCCAATTGCTCGGGATTTAGTTATATCTGTTATGACGGAAAAAAATGTAGCCTCACTGTGGACTTTAACAAAGTTAAAACTTAGAAAAAGTCCTAAATCTTTTTTCTCTCTTTTTTTTTTTTTTTTTTGTTGGGGGGCTTCACAGTTCTCTCGCTACAAGAGAACCTGGTTTGATTTAGCTTCAATATACTTCTCATGAAAAACACAACTAACCAAAACGTAATTCAACGTGGGGCCCAGACCTGTTTTCTGGGTGTCATGATCGACAAGTGCCCCCTTGATAGCCAACATGGGGGGCCAAATTAATCAGTTTTAAAAAATGGGGTTCCCTATAGAACACGAATAACAAAAATTCAAAATCTGAATAGGAAATCAGACTGGAAACACAAATAAGAAAGCTTCGACAAGTGAAAAATAGAAAAGTCGAATGGATAAATGACAAGAAAAAAAATACACCTCGATTTACTCAGAGCAACATTAAAAAATACCAAATCTGAAAACTCAAGGCCATGATGGTATATATGGATTTTTGGTTTTAAAAAATTTCCCTCCATCCATGACAGATTAGCAATAGAAATGAATAGAGGCTTAGAAGTAGTAGATATACCCAAATGGATGAACAAGGGAAAGATCATCCTAATCCAGGAAGAGCCCCAAAAGAAACCACTCCAATATTATTATTATTATTATTATTATTATTATTATTATTGTTGTTGTTGTTGCTATCATTATTATTTGTAGTAGTAGCAGTAGTAGTTTTTACTTTTTTTGTTACTCTTTCCTTCTTCCCAGTTACAAATTAGTGTCTGAATTTTCCAACTCTGACGACGGAGAAAAGTACCAGTTGTGATTTATATATCCCTATACGTTCCAGTTTTGATTAACGCAAACGACGAATGTTTTCATTCCAGTTGCAAAACGTTTCAAGGCAATTGTATTGCTTTCCTTATTAAAAGGAATGGCTTTTATTTTTATTTTTGTTTTTGTTTTTCTTTATTTTGTTTTTGCTATTATTTTGTTTTGTTTTTTTTGTTTTTTTTGGGGGGGGTTCTTGTTTGTTTGTTTTTTTGTTTTGTTTTTTGTTGTTGTTTTTTTTTAACTAATTTTCTTTATCAACACAGAAGAGGCTTTGAGAAAGCAGAGTATCATCTAATGACCATTTAAGATTTATAAAAGTGATCCAATAAAATATAGCAGTTAAAAGAATCTTGATATATCCTTGTGTTTCTAAGCTGTCAAAATGATCATCAAATGACCGACAAAAAAATGTAGTCAACAGATAAGGAAGACACATTACAAGGCGAGGCTATAGGGTTATAGCGGCAAATAAAAACAGATAAATCAGAGAAATAAAACAAAAAGTGAAGAGAAAATAAGAGAAAAATAATAATGCCTACTTTGTAACTAATGAACATAAATAAGCATAAAAGTGAAGGAAAACAACTGACCAATCCTTTTTGACCCGTCGAAAAAAATGAGACACATTAGATAAAAAAAAAAACAAAAAAAAAAAAAAACAGCAAGAGAATAAAAATATAATCTAAAGGTCGGAATGTTTTTAAGCGTAGATCATAAAATATTCTGGTCAAGTTAACAATACATGTTTTTTTTTTCTTTTTTCTTTTTCTTTTTTCTTTTCTTTTCTTTTCTTTTTTTTTTTTTTTCTAACGCAATACATAAACGGCATAGTTGTATACTGATTAACTTGTTTGACGATGAGCAAGATGACATTAGCCTGCAGCTCTTGTGTTGATATTTTTCCGCAAAGCTTTCGTTTTTCCATCACTAATCTAAAACCAATTTCAGATTCACACACAAAAATATATCATCAAAATGACAGATATTCAAAAGTCTAACATTTAATCATCATCAACATCATCATAGATTCCCTCCCTCCCTCTCTCTCTCTCTCTCTCTCTCTCTCTCTCTCGTTGTTTGTATCTCTATCACCCATCGCTCTTTAGCAAATCCCGTAGACCGCATCCCGTGTCCGTACTGTTACGATAAACGTTGCCAGTTGGTCAACAATGGTCTATCCATGAGTGGGAGTCCCCAAGAGAACTCGCTTATGAGTTCATCCTTACATTTCCAGCAGTGTCCTGCATGTCTTGTCCGTCTTATTTGGATAGCTTGTAAGATAGGAGGTGAATGGCCGTACAGGTACTGTTTTGTAGGCTGTTGCTTCCAGGATTTGTTAAAAACAGCACGCAACATTCTTGTATAGTTTTCATCAAGCGTTTTCTTGAAGAGTTCCATTACAGTCAATATAGTACAACTATACAATAGTACTGAAACGGCTTCAGCTTGGAAGAATTTTCGGTTTATTTTATTAGAGAGATCAGATTTCCATATGATCTCGGGGGTGTCCTCGTGGTGTAATGGTTAAAGCGATGGACTGCAAAATCGTAGTAAGCGAGTTCGAACTTCAGTCGCGCTATTACGTTCACTTTCAGACAAATACACTTGGGAAAGGTATGAACCCCCTTATCCTCCCAGCTATGGGTTAAATAGTATCACTACAGTTCTTCTCGGAGAATTGCTTTGGCATTAAATAACCTACAAAGGTTGATATCCCATTAAACAAAGAAACCTAACCTAAACCATATAATCGTTAACCATAGGAGGTGCCCGTGGTGTGATGGTTATCGTCGTAGGAATTGGACACGACGATACGAGTTCAAATCCTGGACGAGACTGATTGCATTTCACATAGCACTAATACCCTTGGGAAAGGTATGAATCCAATTATGGGTAAATAGTAGGACAGATTAGGTTCTTCAGCCTTGGTGAGGCAACTAGTCTAGGAGAAGGAAAACTCTGAATTCAAACCTGTTAAACTCCGCTTAAAAATTGACCTTGTGTCATATCCTGCCCGAGCGGAGGGGTTGGTAAATATGATATAATCGTTAACCTGTAAATAGCAGTCCATGCTTTAACTAAGCATATGTTGACATCGCTTTCAGTTAATGAGATATTGCTACCGAGGTATGTGAACCCATGCTTACTGCTTCTGCAGCCAAAAAGTATATAGATATCATATTTTCGATAACATGGTGTAATTTTTCTGCTATTTCTATTTCATCTAAGCAAAAATATCCACCAAGATCTTACGATAATTCAACAAAAATCTTTTTTATCCAATGTTTATCACGTATAACTTAAAGTTAAAATTTCAACCCAATATCGTTTTTTAGGATATTAAATTGTTTTCAATAAAATGTAATTTGATTCGGAGCTTGAGTTTACTGCTGTAATAAAAATGAAACGGAAAAACTATGGTTCAGTTTATGTAGCGTGGGTTTTCAGCTAATTTCATAAATAGTTTAACATAGAAAAATTCGTACTTCATCAAAAATAATTTAGTAACACTAGTAACTTGTATTTATTTGTAAAAGCGTTTTGATGTCTACTTGAGCGTCTCTGTTTCAAAGATACACTTCGACATTGTTGCAGGAGTACTACAAGGAGACACGCTAGCTCCATACCTCTTTATCATCTGTCTAGACTACAGGCTTACAACGTCGATCGACAAAATCAGAGAAAATGGCTTCGAGCTGACGAAGAAAAGAAGCAAAAGGTACCCCGCAAAAACAATCACCGACGCCGACTACACTGATGATTTAGCGTTACTAGCGAATACGCCTAATCAAGCAGAGACACTACTGCATAGTTTGGAACGAGCCGCCGCAGGCATTGGCCTCCATGTCAATGCACACAAAACTGAATATGTGTGTTAAAACCAAACAGGCAACATTACCACACTAGACGGAGCCTCTCTGAAACTAGTGGACAACACCCTACAAGACACCAACTATACGGCCACTTGCCTCCTATCACAAAAACTATACAAGTTAGACGAACCAGACACGCAGGACACTGCTAGAGAAGCAAGGACGACCTCATAAGTGATGTACTCCTATGGACCCCCACATATGGCCAAGCAAAAGCAGGACGACCAGCTCGAACTTACATGCAGCAGCTATTTGAGGACACAGGATGTAACCCTGAAGACCTGCCAGAGGCGATGAATAATAGGGAGAAGTGGCGAGAGAGGGTCAGGGATATCCGTGCTGGCGGCACGACATGATGATATATATATATGTATATATATATTGTCATCTACAGTCCAACTGTTTTGTTGTATAACAACTCTTCAGTGTGGCTAGACACGTTAGACGCTTCAAGCTGGGATTGCAATCCGCCTTACTTTACGTTAGGCCGATAACTTACCGCTCAGCCGTTTTGACAACCAACCTCAGCTCAGGAATAAAACGCATTTTGTATCAATTTTCGTTTGTTTACCTTTTTATGCTATCGGATACCGGAGTGCTCAATTTGTTTGGATAGATAGATAGATAGATAAGCAAAAAGGGTAAGACAAATAGGAATATTACTTTTATGCACTTAATTTTTTTATGGTACCCACTTAATTTCGAGCTCAGGTCATCTTCAGAAGAAAAGGTATTATACAAAAAAGGAAGCTTTCAAAAAAAAAAAAAAAATTTAAATGCTTTTTTTAATCAAAGAAATTTTTTTTAATGATTTTATTACCTGTTTGAAAAACAATGTAAAATGTACTGTTGGTTTGGCATATCCATTTGTCTGAAGGATGTTGACTGATTCATAAGACAATATTCTTCTGACAAATGAAAATGGTACACCAACTGTACATTATATATATATATATATATATATATATATATATAGAGAGAGAGAGAGAGAAAGAAACTGACGGCGGTAAATAAGCTCCAGAAACTCAACATGTTCCAATAACAGATTTCTGACCACGAATAACCGGGTTATTGGTGTGCATCAATGTATTTACACTTTTCCTGTCTGTGTTCAAACCTCGTTAAATCAAAGATTTCAAATGTTGATTTTCAAAGTGGACCTACTTGAAAGAATGGCTTAATACAACTTCATCATTATTTACCCTCATTTGGCCTGATTTCAGACTAAGCAAAACTTAAAGAACATTTAATAATGGGGTACATTGGATTAATTGCTTAACGATTTTTATTCTCAAGCAAATTTTCTAATCTTTCCATACAACTGATCAATCATAAGAGACAAATTAATACATTCACATTATATATATATATATATATATATATATATATATATATATATCGTCGGGGAGTTTCGAGCTCATGCAATTTGACTTTTCTTATTCTTGAACTTGAAATTTCCTTTTTTCTCGTCCAGCACGGAGCAATGTTATTCCATCTGAGTCACTGCTGAATTGGCGTGAGAACAAGACAATCTAAAACAGTCATCATAATGACTTGACTTCTTGCGACCCACTGTCGCCACACTCCTCAAACTCACTCTTCCTGGTAGCGACGTCCTGTTGCTTGTTCGAGTTGACTCGTCCAATCACCCAGACATTTCCTGCTTCATGGCTTTATATATATATATACATGCGCGCGCATACGCAAACTCATATTCTCACACAGATAGATGAGCATAAATCAAATCCTTCCTTTCATTTGTCCTTTTATATTTACAGTTTAGACATTCTGTTCCTTATTTATTTTCTGTCCTAATCAGTTTGTTTATAGTAAAATACTTAATTTTTATGACTGTTTTAAGATAAATGATGATAGTTACAAATCATAGGAGTCCCAAGCCAATATAGATGACCATTACTAGTGAGTTCGGTTCTCACTGTGTGCCATATACTTCGGGCCTAGTGCCACAATTATGTTAAGTTTATTTATTAAAAGGTGGGTAACTTGGTTTATTTCACGATCTAGGCTAAATAACCATAGCCAATGAGTTCGATCCTCACTGTGTGCCACATACCGTGTGCAACAAATATTTTAAGTTTACTTAATGAAAGGTGGCTCGCTTGGTTTAATTAGCGATCTAGCAAAAAAAGAATTCTGTGTGAGTTCGATTCCCACTTTGTGTCCCATAATTCTTGCCTTATGCCACAACTAAGCAAGATTTACTAAATAAGAAGCGGCTAACATGCTGTGATGGTTAGCAAGCTAGTATAGCTACCCATTGCTAGTGAGTTCGATTCTCAGTAAGATCTATATATTTCTGTCTTGGTACCAAACAAAGCAAACCTTTGTAAATGATTACAAGTCAGTCTTTCAGATTACGATAAGCAAAAATTGAAAAACCTTTACATATTTTGATTAAAATTTTATATACTTTCTATCAGACGATCCAAATAAGAGACATAAAACTAACAACACATACAAAACAAAGACAAAAAAGAAAAGGTATACTTGATAATCGACATTTATATCATCTCTGAGATAAACATTTCTATGAAGGCTAATAAGAAAGTTTTTAAACACAAGTACCTGAGAGTATTGAAGGATGAAGATGCAGGTAGTACCTGTGATCACCAGATCACTTGAACTTTAACATATAAACAAAAGTGTCTACTAACTGTATCTCAGGTAACATCAATATACATGCTTCTCAGAATATGGCCCAACTTGGGACAGAGTGCAGTCAATAAATTGACAACTTTCCTATTGTGCAACAACCTGTCTAGGAGAAAGTTAAGTTCTGAGTTCAAATCAGCTATACTCCGTTTAAAAATTTGTCTTGGTATCAATGGTGGAGAGGTTGGGTAAATACATTCAAACTGCCCAAAAGATCGAACTACTCGAGATATCCACATTTGAAGAAAAGTGCTATCAATAAGATGACGACTCTCCTATGGTGCCTTAAAAACAGAGCTTACAACCGGTTCCACAGGAGAAAAAGTAACAACACTATTTATCAATATATATATATATATATATATAGATAAATTGATAAATTGATAGGGTTGTTATATATATATATATATATATATATATTCAAGCATGTTTGATTAAATAATGAAGACACATTTTGTCTATATAATTTTAAGATCCTTTCAAGTTTCCTGATAAGTGTCTTGGTTTAAGGTTGGAATTGGTGTATGAATTTACCAAAATTGTCCTGAGCACTTTCGGACTTTTCATAGACCTTTTATAAAAACCTGAAAGAAAATTTCAAAAACTCTTTAAAAACACTCTTTATACATGCAAACAATCCCTAATGATGGCCTATGAATAGTCCGAAAGCGCTCTCCCTGTCTCTGGGAATGGTCCAAAAAGAACTCATAATATCCGGAATATATGTGAATCTGTTGATGTAACAACGTTTAGGGGAATGTGCGCATAGCATAACGGTTATCATCGCAAAGAAAATGGAATCGGAGACCTGAGTTCAAATTCTAGACGAGACTGTTTTCCTTTCACTTCACGTCAATGCCTTTGGAAAAGGCATGAATCATTCTCGTCTCCCCTTCCCAGCAATGAGAAATGATAGGGCAGACTGGGTTCTTCATCCTCGGGAAGGAAACCAGTCAAAGAGAAGGAAAACTCAGAATTCAAACTATTTCTTTTATCCCCGAGATAAAGTGACAATCTCATTCCCATTTTCTTGACACACCGTTTATCAAATCTTTGACACCTCAATATTTCTTCGACCAACAACTTGAAATATTGCCACCCAATCAGTTAAAAAAGAAAAAGAAAAATCCTTTTTTAAGCTCATACCTCTTCGAGGTTTGAGCATATACTTTGACGGTCAGCGGATATTATAATCATTGACTTTAAAGTCATTCTTTCGAAGTTTGAAAAGATTCTTGAGATTTTCAATCAGCCCAGTTTACTGGATCGGTTTTTCAAACTCAACATTTAAAATGTTTCCAAAACGATGTAAACGTCATTTTGACAAATTGTAATTTTAGACAATCAATTCTGTGAACATAGATTACCAACTAATTGTCGAGATGAAAAAGGTAAACACTCGGTCATTTTTGGTATATTGGTAAAAAAAAGTCTTCATATGTTATACTGTGCAGCTGGATTACAGATGAAAGATACACACACACACACACACACACACAAAGAGAGAGTAAGAAAAAGAGAAATTGAAATAAATCAGATGTTATGTAAATATAAATAAGAACAACAACAAATTCAGAGAATACACCCCCAGACAAAAATATAAGACAACCCACAAAAATTAAGAAAAAGATATTGTTTACAATTTTAAAATTATGACAGACATATAAAAGATAAGGTAAAGAGACTTTTAAATTTGAAATAAGAAGGAATTTAAATTCACTTTTTATATGTATATTAGCATTTATGCTAAATTCTTAAATTTATTTTTTACATAAATATAAGACCACCAATAAAAACTAAAGAAAAAAAGGGCTTAATTTAATTGAAAAATGTATTATATATAGTCTACGCAATATAAAAGCTATTAAAACTCTAATACTTAAAATATTAAAACATAAATGGCTAAAGGAACTAAATTATCTTAATTTGAAAAAGGTGAGATTACAGGTCTGAAAAAAGTTGGAAAATCTCAGAGAGAAATTTAGAAGGCCTTAGGATGCAGTAAACCAGTTATCTGTAATTACTTGAAAAGTCCAAATAAGTATGGAACAAGAAAACTGACTTTCAGGTCAGAAAAATTATCCCCACAATTCAAGAGAAGAATTGTTCGCGAAATAAAAAAAGAAAACTTTGTCAACATCAAAAATATTAAAATCTCTAGTGGATGCTCCTTGTAGTACTAGAATAATCAGAAGGTATTGAAACAACGAAAAAATTTAGCATAAGAAAAGAATTCATCGTCCAAGGTTAGATATGAAGTACAAAGAGAAACCACTGGAATAATATTATGCTCGTCAATATTAAACCATGAGTGTTATGAGTGGCGAAAAGGTGTTTTCTCGGCCGAAAAGAAATTCAATTTAGACGATCCAGATGGCTTTCAGAAATACTGGCACGCAAAAGGTTTTCTAGGAGAGAATTCTTAATAAGGCATACTGGAGGAGGATCTCTTTTGATCTGAGAGGCCTTCTCATTTTCAGGAAAACTTAGACTACAATTTGTCAGTGGTCGACAAAAAGCAGTACATTATGGGAAGATGCTAAATGATCTATCTTTTGCACAAGAAGGGCGTCGTCTATGTGGAGAAGAATGGATTTTTCAGCAAGACAATGCTACTATCCACAACGCATCAATAACGAAGAAGTACTTGCTTGAACAACGCATCAATAACGAAGAAGTACTTGCTTGAACAAATAATAAGACCTCTTGAACACCCAGTGTGCTCTCCAGACCTCAATCCTATAGAAAATTTATGGGGATTGATTGTTGCAAAAATTTATGAAGGAGGTCAACAGTACTCAGCACTTTCTGAACTCAAAAGCCCATCTTAGATGCATGGGAAAAATACCCTTGCTTCAACTTCAGAATGTAGTTAATAGTATGCCTAGCCGAATTTTTAGGTTATCAAAGTCAGCGGCGGATCTACAAAATATTGAATTCAAAATTTGCCTTTATATTCATTGGTCTTATATTTATGTTAAAACAAAATTTTAAAATTAAGCATAAATGCTAATATACATATAAGAAATGAATTGAAATTTCTTCATATTATAAATCTAATTGTCTTTATGCCTTATCTTTCATATATCTGATTTTCATAATTTAAAAATTGTAAACAATATCTTTTTCTTAATTTTTGAGTGTGGTGTCACGTGATGTCCCACTGAGACGATAGACATAAGATTAATACTATTCCCCGTGTTTGAATTAACAGTAGCAAGCCATCAGAGAGTGACCGTTAAGAAAGAATGTAGGTCACAGGGAAAACCAGATGTTTATACTTGGTGACCTCACTCGGGTCGCCTGACACGGGAAGGTTGAAGCCAAACGATTGGCTGGGACCCTAAAACGGAAGTGGGGACTCCCTCCCGTCAGCGGAAATAAAAAATAAGAAAGTCAGTTATTGGACAGGGCTCGTGGCAGACAGACCAAAAGCCAGTACTCCGGGTGAAGAAGACAAAAAAATATCTCGGACACGAGGGACCCAAGTTCTTCAAGCCAGTATTAAAAATAGCATAAAGTCTATTAGCCCGTAAAAAAAGAAAGATTATCCACAGATCTCCATCAAAGAAATAAGATAAGTACCCTTGGGACTGTTTCTCCTTATACCAAATTTTGTATACCCTCTCTCTCTCTCTCAATTTGAAGGAAAACGAAAGAAAAGAAAAGAAGAAAGACATTTATATTCATGGACTGTTCATTTATTATATATTTAACACTTTGAAGGTGTATATAAGTGTAGTAAAAGATTAATGTATTTTAATGTTCCCACGTGGTCGAAGTTGTTATTTGCATTGTCTTCAACGAGTTTGTTATGTCATATTTCTTTTCCAGCTTCTGTTCGCCTTATGTTATCTTGCTTAAAATTGTCCTATAAATTCCTTTAAAATATCACACGGGAAACCGGAGTTGCCGACTACTACAATATAATATTATTACGTCTCAACCTAGAGGTCCATATCTTCCGTTGTCTAGGGGAGGAAGGAAAGCGACCTGGTGGGTGTGTGGATAGTGTGAAATTTGGAACCCCTTTGCCAGGGGCGGTCAGTCTAGCCCTAAATTAATTCCTCACATAATATGCCAGTTCTTATATGCCTGAGAGAAAAACTCTGAACAAGGACTTATTCTACAAGGGATCAAGTGCCAACCTGCCCCGTCTTCACACGTGCGAAAATAAAACCCCGTTTTGGGATAGAAGTAAATTCTTCGCGTCACAGTGGTCTTATATTTTTGTCCAGAGGTGTATATATTTTTATATATGATAATGTGCCAACGGAATTTTTTTCAAGTGAAGCATTTCACATCAGTCATACATGCATTGAAGATGGTTTATTTTTTTTTAATCTAAAAATCTAATTTAACGATGGCACACTTTATTTTAAACCTCATTTATTATATGTGTAATATAAAATATTAGAACAATTTTTGCATCCAATTATTTTTTATATATACAATTCATCTAATTTTTGTGCTAGAGCAGCTTGTACGACTTATACTTTACATATTGCCATTCTACAAAAAAGACAATATTTTTCTTTATCCTTTTTTTTTAACTAACGTATTTGAACCCGGTTGAGCGCTTGTCTCAACCACCATAGAAACTTTGATGTTAACCGCTGAATGTCTGGGTCAGCAAAACAGATCACACACACAAATACACAAGTACGAAGAGAACTTAGATTGGGCTAAAATCTTTTGGACCCGATGTCGTATCATAAAATCTAAATAATATTATAATAAACAGAAAAAAGTATTTGCAGTCAAAATTTAGCCTTTAAGTTGAAACAAATATATATTCGTAAAATGAAAACTGGGAGTAAAACACATTTGAGATATTTAAAGTTTATCTTTATTATTTCAGCCGGAAAACTTTTCATCTGACATATAATTACAAGGATTTCATATTTTTTCTTTTTTTCTTCCTGAACCTCATGTATGGGAATAACTGGCAAGTTTCTTTTTCTTTTTTCAAGCTATATTTTTATGAACAATGTCAGAAAAATTGATCTAAATCAAAATTTTAAGGCAAGAAAATAAAGCAAAGCTATAAAAGTTGGTGCGATAAAATAATTAGTCATGAAAGTTCGAGTCAGGCTGTTGATTCCAACCAAATACAATGACAAATTACTCGTTCTGAGGGAAATTCTATCTCTTCAAAATAGATAGACTTAAGAGAATAACCCATCGAGCTGAGCCCAAAATGCCACACCATGAAGTCACTACTGATATATATATATATATATATAGTATCTTTCAAGTCTAAAATATAATAATAATAATACATATTAAAACCTCACGACTTAAAGTTTCACATTGTCGATCATCAACATGTTTTGAATACTAACCCGAAGAGACGGGTTGAACATTAGCACACCTGATGATCGGTTTCATGAAACTTTTACGTGAATTCTTATCCTAATTTATTTTCATGATATGAAAACTATTTTGATATTGTTCTGCATTTTCGTACTTTTTGTAGTTTACGTACAAAATACTTTTACCGCTAAATGTCAAACATAATCGTATATATATATATATATATATATATATAAGTTGGCGACCATAGCCGAAGGCTCCCTTTTCAATAGCTACAACACAGAGGTGTTGGGGAGGGCGCTACTCCATTCTCTGGATTGTTCCACTTTACCCTTCCGTTATAATACTGAGTATTAAGCAAGGTTTCTATTCTGAAAGTATTGAAGGACAGTACTTAGCGTATCAAAATTGTCTATGTTAAATCGAGGATTTATAATGATGTTCAGTGTGTATTCAGACTTCACAGAATTAGAATTCAATTACAAATTAAAAGGGAAATTGTTTTTTCTTTAATGATTCTAAAAATGCTGTTCTAATAAAAAAAATCTCCCTGCTAAGTACAGCTTTAGTTCGATTAGGGTCTGGCATTATAGAGTGTTCGCCAATATTCTGGGAGACCTGGGTTCAATCCTCGGTTGAGTCATACCAAAGACTCAAAAATGCTATTTGATGCCTCTTTGCTTACAATCAGCTAACCTACTATATATATATATATATATATGATGTTTCAGAAAATATATAATTTCCTAATCTAGTAATTTGACTAATCGTCGTTCAAATGATCAAAAGTTTAAACATCATGTGGAGGAACAACTCAAAATTCTATGTTTAATTTTTGATGTTTTTTCTTTTCTTTTCAGGTATAAAAATGCCATTCTCTGGAAAAGAAAAGACATTTAAACATTGAACCTAGGATTTTTAGTTGTTTCTACATACGCTGTTAAAATTTGAGACCATTGGAATGAGAATTGATTATTAGATTATGAAATGATATGAATATTTCTGAAACACTAAACATGATATTAAATCTTTTGAAACACCCTGTATATATAAACGAAATGAGAATTTCAGTGATATATTGATAGTTTTGAGGAGAATTTAAAACATTTTGGAGACGTTGAAAATAATCGGAATGTCTAAACAATTATACTTTATAGTGAGTGACAGAAAAGTCAACCAACTGGCAAACTGTTTTAGAACAAAGACTTAAAATGACATTCCAAAACACTTGGCTCTCGTCAAGATTCTCTCTATAAGAAAATATTCCCAGAATCCCCTTATCGTCAGACATTCTCGAAGACCTGTTCCTAAGCGTGGCTATTGATACTTCGTCAAGCAGGAATTCTCTTCTCAGCACCACAAATACTTTCTCTGACGATTGATAACCCCTTTCCTATAAAAATAAAAAAAAGAAAGATTTCCCTTACTACTCTACACAAATATAGAAAGAAACGACTGAGACGGTAGTTGTGCTAAAATGATCTCTCTGATGAAATAAAACGAGAATACTTCCAAATTATCGCTGTGTCAGTATAATTCTATAATTGCACCTCTTAGACTTTAACGAAACCCCAGAGAAAAAAAAGCAAGATGAGAACTACACAAGGATAATGCGTGCCGTTTTCAACCAATCCTGAAACTAGCATCATAGAAAACAACAACTGTACAGCCACTTACCTCCCATCCCACAAACCATCCAAGTAAGACAAGCAAGACATGCTGGGTATTACCGGTGAAATAAGAACGAACTCATAAGCGACGTTCTCTTATGGACTCCTACACATCGACACACCAGGGTTCGCCGATCAGCAACAAATTACATCCATCCGCACTGTGTCTAGAGGACTTGGCAAGAGCGATGATCGATAGTGATGGATAGCGCGCGTGCACGAGAGAGAGAGAGAGAGAGAGAGAGAGAGAATCAAGGGAATCTGTTGGTATGCCTTGATGATATAGAGTTTGTTTATTAATCAAATTGTTTTATTTCATCATTTAATGCCAAGTCAGCATCATCATGTCGTGCTGCTTGCATGGATATCCTTGACCCTCTCTCACCACTTCTCCCTATCGTTCATCGCCTCCGGCAGGTCTTCAAAGCTACATCCCGTATCCTTACATAGCTGCTGTATGTATGTTCGAGCTGGTCGTCCTGCTTTTGCTCGGCCATATGTGAGGGTTCATAGGAGTACATCACTTATGAGCTCGTCTCTGCTTCTCCAGCAGTGTCCTGCGTGTCTGGTTCGTCTAACTTGGATAGTTTTCGTGATTGGAGGTAGGTGGCCGTATAGTTGGTGCTTTGTGGGGTGTTACAGCCAGGACTTGTTCAATATTGCTCGCAACATTCTTGTGTAATTGCCGTCTAGTTTCTTCTCCAGCCATTTAGTTAGCGTCCATGTAGTGCATCCATATAGCAGTATCGATACAACCGCTGCCTGGAAGAAACTGCGTTTCATTTTATCGGTCAGGTTTGATTTCCATATGATCGATAGCTTATCGATAGCTGTCCATGCCTTCGTTAGCCGAGTGTCGATGCCTTTTTCTGTTGATGAGACACTGCTTCCTAGGTGGGTGAATTTGTCTACCGGTTTCAGAGTGGTTCCCTCTAGGGTGGAGATGTCACCTGCTTGATTAAAGCACATATATTCAGTCTTGTGTACATTGACACGGAGGCCAATGCCTGCGGCGGCTCGTTCGAAACTATGCAATTGTGTTTCGGCAGAAGGTAGCCCGCAAAATTAATGCCAAGTACACAAGAACAATTATACTCAGCAATCGGAATATAAGGTCGGTCAAAAAAGTATTGGTTTTATGGCACATCAACCGTTGTTGGCTATCTAATGCCAAATCCTCTTTATACATATTTAATATGATTTGTAAACGCATGTGAGTAAAGTTGGCGCCTTTAGTCGAGGGTAACCTAAAGGCTCCCTTTTCAATAGCTACTACACAGAGGTGTAGGGGAGGGTGCTACTCCCTTCACTGGATTGCTCCACTTTACCCTTGATCTTTACCTTATAGTGCTGAGTGCTAAGAAAGGTGGCATCAAGTACCATTTTTTGAGTCTTTGGTATGACTCTACCTAGGATTGAACCCCGGTCTCCCGGGTCATTGGCGAACACTCTACTCATAAGGCCAATGGTATTTTTAAAGCAGTCAAAGCTCATTTGTTTGCATACAGATAAATGGTTATACATATGATTTGTAAGTTAATTGTTTGTATTTTTTTTTTCTTTGCTTTGGTAGAGGCACGAGCGTAGCACGTCGCGATCACGGAGGCAGCTTGGCTCTTTCAGAGTCAAGCCGGGGTTACTGTCGGAGCTGATATGATGCAGAAATAACCCGAAATCGGCAATGAAGACAGCGCATCACTGAAGACCTCCCTGATGCATCTAAGATGTATGATTGAAACGTAGGTAATTTTATTTTACATGAGTCAGAGCTAGTTTGTTTTCACACAAGTATTACTATTGTTTGCACACAGTTAAATGGTTCTAAATATTCTAACACGAATAGGTCTTTTTAGTATAAATCATTTGTTTGTATTCACTTAAACAGTTTCAAGTATCGCTATCAATTTAACTAAAAATCATTCATTTATTTACACACACAGTTAAATGGTCAAGCAGCCCCACTTCTAACAATTCGATAGAACATAAATCATTTGTTTGCACACTGTTTAAATGTCAAACAGTTCTATTTGACCCATAGACAGGACCCTGTCAAGTGCTACAACTCTGGGTCAGAGTGGACCTGAGAGCAACGGCAATGAATGGGTACTCCATATTCCCCAAACCTCGACATAAAATTGTTTCATGTCATATTTAGGACACTTCCTGGGTGGGGTATTACCCCGCTGCAGAGATTTTAGTTGATTTTCGAGTTGGTAACCTTCATTGAAAATCAGCTTATCAATGTTGTCCTTGATCACGTATGAAGGCATTCAATTCCTGTTTGCCTCCCAGAATACTCATTCACTTGATTGAGAGATTAGTTGATTTTAACGGAGTTGTTTCTTCTAGGTTTCTTGTACTCAGTGGAATCCTTAATATACGCTTAACATTTCAGCCCTTGTCCCAGACTAATCTAAGCATAAAGGATTTTATCGGCATGTGCCGGGGAATATGCCCAGATGTCAGGGAATCACGTTCTCTGTGCATTCACATTTATATCTTTTGTGTGGTTATCTTTTTTCTTTCTTTCTTTCTTTCTTTTTTTTTTTTTTTTTTGTACACTGTCTAATCGAATCGAAATTATTTTCTAATAGATATATTTGACCTCTAGATGGAACCCTAACTAAGATGAAGACACTTGTTCGAGTCGTGAAAAAATCGTGTGAATTGTTTACTATGTTGATGAAGTTGGCAAGTTGGCAAGTTGAATGATACCTGATTTGAGGAGGCTGGCTGGTCATTTCTGCCACAAAAAGATCTCAGATTTTGCAACTGCTCGAATATATTACAGCAAATTTTCTGAAATCTCAAAGAGATCAAGGGGAAATATTTTAAGAACTGGATCAAGCCAAACGTTAAATAGTATTTCTAACGTTATTCTAAAAGGATGAATTTGACATTAAATAATCTCTGAAAGTTGATATGCCATTAAACAAAGTAAAAAAACAAAAAACAAGAATTGGTTAAAATAATAAAAAAAGAAAATTAACCAACGAGTGTCGAAAATACTCGAACTACAACTTAAAAAACATAGAACAATTTTTACACAAGCTTGATCCCTACTTGTGACACCTTATTCACCAATAGAGAAAAAAATTAAAACTTTCATATTTAATGGAACATATCCAATATATAAAAATAAAGATGTGTGAGTATGCTTGTTTACGTGTGAGTGAGTGTATGTGCGTCTACTGTGTGGGTTTTGGTTTAGTTTAGTTTTATGGCATATAAACCACTGTAGGTTATTTGGGGCCAAATTCTTTTTATACATATGTATTAAATATATGATTTCTAAACACATTTTGGAGATAAAATTTCTAATCGGGCCTGAGCACTTTTTTTTCACACAGTTAAATGGTCTCACTATTTCTATCTAATACGAATAATTTTATTTACTATTAATCATTTTGGGAGTGTCCTCGTGGTGTAATGGTTAAAGCGATGGACTGCGGAATCGTAGTACGCGAGTTCGTACTCCAGTCGCGCTATTACGTTCACTTTCGGGCAAATACCCCTGGGAAAGGTATGAACCCCCTTATCCTCACAGCTATGGGTTAAATAGTACCACTACTGTTCTTCTAGGAGAATGGCTTTGGCATTTAATAACCTAAAAAGAGTTCATATGCCATTAAACAAAGAAACCAAACCAATTAATCATTTATTTGCACACAGTTAAATGTTTTCAAGTATTGCTATTTAGCACTAACAATTCAATTAAACATCACACATTTTTTATGCACAGTTAAATGATAAAACAGTTTTATTTCAAACAATTTAGTTTAGCATAAATCAACAAAGTTGAATGATTCCAAGTATTGCTATGTATCACTAACAATTCAATTAAATACCAGTCATTTGTTTACACATAGTTAAATTATCAAACAGTTCTATTTCAAACAATTCAGCAAACAAGTTTAGCATAAGTCATTTGTTTGCACTCAGTTTAAATGTCAAACATTAGTATTTGACCCGTAGATAGGGCCCTATCAGGTGCTACCACTCCGAGTCAGAATGGACCTGGGAGCAATGAGAATGAAAAAGTACTCCACAAAGCTCCAGTATTACTAGAGCATCACTATCTGATTGTTCAGTTTTATATCTAAGACACTCGTTGGGGGAGAGATCCAGTCAGTGTATTCTGCAACCCAAGACGACTGGGCCAGTCATCGTGTAGGAATACGTACAAATATATATATATATATATATATATATATATATATATATATATATATATATACCCCGAAGTAAGTGAGTTCGAACTCCTACCGCGATATTAAGTTCATTTTCGGCCTAATATTCTTGTATGAACCCCCTTTATCTTCCCAGCTATGGGTTAAATATTATCACTTTTGTTTTCTTCCAGGATGACTTTGGCTTTGAATAACCCACGATGGTTGATATACTATTAAATAAAGAAAACAAACCAAACGAAAATATTTAACCAGCGTCAGCACTCGAGCGAGATGTGACACAAGGTCAATTTTAAGCAGAGTTTAACAGATTTGAATTCAGTTTTCCTTCTCCTAAACATGTCAAGGTTAAAAATCTAGTCAGCCCTACTATTTACTCATAGATGAAAAGAGAATAGTTGGGTTCATACCTTTCAGAAGGGCATTACGACCATGTGAAATGAAGCCACCTCTTGAATTTGAACTCGGGTCGCCATATCCAATTCCTACGACGGTAACCATTACAATAAGAGCGTCTCCAATATGCAAATAATATGTATATGTGTGTGTGTGTGTGTGTGTGTGTGTTTGGTTGCATGTATGTGTGTTTATAAATATAACTGTATTTAAGTACATGTGTCTGTGTGTATACATGCAATGGCAATGTACTTGAACCAACGTAAATCATGACAATGAGATGATCAGACATTTACTTGAGAAGCCAGAACGATATGCTCTACTCTAGGATAAGAAGTCTACAGCTAATTGTAATTTGTAAAGTTTGACAAAAACATGGAAAGAAATATAAAACTGTCCTTTAAAAAGTATGTTTCTTTTTAAGTAATTCTGTCACATATCTCTTCCTTCTTCCCCTCATCTGCCAACTCCTTCTCTCACTTCGTGTTGGAATTCATTCAAACTCTCTAGTCATATGGACTTCTAATCGCTGACAACCCTCTTGAGACATCCAACCAAATGCCGGTCAGTCGAACGGACAGTCTCCAAGAATCCGCAACGCTCGCCAAGGCCAAAAAAACTCCAATTGAAGACAACCACCAGACAACTTGTGTTTATGGCCTGTTCTCCTTCATTCTTTATCGGCTTTTATTAAAGACACTTAAGTATTTAAGTGAGGAGAAAACCTTTTTTTTTCTTCTGACAGTTTCTGTCAGACAAAAAAACTATCTATTATTTACAAAATATATCCTTTGGACGAAGGAAGCTATGTAGCTACAACGGTATTAACATAGAGATCTAATATGTGTATATGTGTATAGATAGATAGATCTGTTATATACATAAATACTTAGATGTCCTACATAAATATTCATATAACTATTTATATATGTGCATGCGTATGTATGTATATAGATCTATCTATCTATCTATCTATCTGTATGTATGTATGTGCGTGCGTGCGCGTGTGTATGTGTGTGTGTGAATATAACTTTATTGTATGTATGTACACACATATAGACCGGCCCATTGGCCTAGTGGTAGAGTATTTGCCAATGGCCCGGGAGACTGGTTATATATATATATATATATATATATATATATATATATATATATATATATATATATATATATATATTCAATCCCAGGTACTTGAATATGTATATATTCAATCCCAAGTCGAGTCATACCAAAGATTCAAAAAATGGCATTGATGCCGCATTGCTTAACACAAAGAATTATAAGGTAAGGATAAGGTAAGGATCAAGGGTAAAGTGGAGCAATCTAGGGAATGGAGTAGCGCCTTCCCCTATACCTCAGTGTTGTAGCTATTGAAATGGGAGCCTTCGGGTCACCCTCGACTAAGGTCGCCAACTTATATATATATATATATATATATATATATATATATATATATAAACTAAAAGGAATTAAAACCTAGCCTTTTTAGTTTAATTTAAATGAGTTTCATGTATCAACTATGAAATCCAGAACACAATCATCAGATGAAACTTATCCTTTTCATTTGATGATCGCGTTCTCTCGTCTATACTATAGTTCGTACATGAAACTTATTTATGAAACTATAGTAAAAAAGTGAGATTTTAATTTCTTTTAGTTTATATACTGCTCTGCTTGTCAGCATTTGATTGTTGGTTGGTTGGTTGGTTTTTTATGGCATATCAACCTTTGTAGTTTATTTAACGCCAAATCCATTTTCATGCATATATTCCGTTCTATTTCATACAATTCGGTTTAACATGAGTACACAGTTTAATTGTCAAAACTATTTCTGTTTCAAGCTATTGATTTTAGTTAAACAATCCTATTTCAAACAATTCAGTTCAGTTTAAGTACGCAGTTTCGATGTTAGAACAGTTCTATTTCAAGCAATTCAGTTTAGCACAAGTATACAGTTTAATTGTAAAAAATATTCTATTTCAAGCTATTCTGTTAAGTTAAACAGTTCTATCTCAAACAATTCAGTTCAGCATAAGTATACAGTTTAATTTTATTTAAATCCATTTCATACAAATAATCAGTTCTATTTTAAACAATTCAGTTTAGCATGAATGACACAGTTTAATTGTCAGAAATATTTCTATTTCAAGCTATTAAGTTTATTCAAACAGTTCTAATTCAGCCAATTCAGTTTAGCACAAGTATAGATTTTGTTTACACACAGTTAAATGTCAAAACAGTTCCACATTAAACAACTCAACCAAGCCCAAGTACAGCTTCAATGTCAAAAACAGCTCCAACCCAAATAATTCACCCCAGCTCAAGTACACAGCCCAATTGTCAAAAACGTTCCTATTTCAAACCATTCAGTTTAGTCAAACAGTTCTAATTCAAACAATTCAGTTCAGCAGCCCAAGTACGCAGCCCAGTTCCACCTTACCCACAGACAGGGCCCCATCAGGTGCTACCACTCCGGGCCAAAGCGGACCCGGGAGCAACAGCAATGAAGGGGCGCTCTGCCCCCCCCCAAAGCCCGAGCATCACTGGAACCTCACCATCAGACTGATTAGTGTCACATCCAGAACACTCTCCCGGGAGCCCACCCCTCTGCATAGGTGCAGTCGGTGCACAATACTGCCCCAGTAAACTGGGCGTCAGTATTTGAATACTTTTTGATTTATCAAACGTTTTAATGAAATGCTCGATTTAACACCATGAATATTATAAATGTAGCCAAAATTCAAACGTCTACTTCTTTAGACAAATAAATGAATGAATAAAAACAATCATGACTAGTTAGGTTCCTCTGTCAGTAGAAATATAGATGCATCATTATTCTGGCCTTTAGCCAGACTACGTTTGACCTAGTAGATATCTATATCTTGCTTTTACCACATTTACAAGATTCAAGCATTTGTTTCTATCTTGGTTGTTTTACACATATTCGTTTCAACCGCAATACTTTCTGGTCTTCTTCAAGTTTCTTTTTTCCTAAAGGGGGGGGTAACTTTCAAGGAATTTCAGACTTAACCCAATATTTAATCGACGGGTGGTAGACTGTAAATATAATATAATATAATATAATATAATATAATATAATATAATAATCAGAATCATGTAAATAATGTGAATAATAATTCTTCATCTTAGAAATTTTGACAGAAATATCTCGCTTATCTCGGAATGTTACCGCTCTGTCAGCAGAGCTAACAATATGCTGACTGTATCCTCTCCAGAGGGGTAGGACTCCTCCTGCCTCCCGAAAAAAGCGTCCTGGATATGACATTAAACTATATCTGATGGTGAGGCTTAAGTTCTGAAGCTCTCGGGAATGCGGTGTATTCTTTCATTGCCATTACTCCAAGGTCCACTCTGAACCGGGGTGGAAGTATTTGTTAGGGTCCCATCTAGAGGTCAAATAAACCTGTTTAAAAACATTCGTATTCCATCGGACCATGTAAAAAGACTCTAAAAAAATGTAGATACGAATGCGATTCCCTAACCTCGAGACCTAAAATAGCCTTACATGGATTGACATGCTCTTAAAATCAATCAATCTAAGCAGGTCATGTAAAAGGTTTTACTCGTTAAGAATAGGATTATCCAGAGGTATCGATAGGGGTTTGGAAGTAAGACACCCTTTGGAGGGGTTCTTACCCCTCTGTAGGGGATACAATCAGTCTATTCTAAGTCCGATCCACAAGGCGAATAACTTCCTTTGAGAACATGCTTTAAAATATTCAGGGAAAAAAATTTGGAAAATTGACTAAACATCTTCACTCTCTAGTTTTCAACTGATAATTTGATTATTCTTTCATGCTTGCATACTATAACATCGGTAGAACGATTATTGCAGCATAATTATCGTAAAGGTTGTGATTTCCTTGTGTAATGTTATGTCAACTTTCGTGGGTTATTCAATGTCATATATATCCTTGTAGAAGTGGTACTATTTAACCCACAGCTGAAAGAATAAGAGGGTTCATAACTTTCCCAAGAGTATTAGTCTGAAATTGGACGTGATAGCACGACTGGAGTTCGAACTTGCTTACTACGATGTCGTTGTTCAACACGTTAGCCACTACGCCAAAAGCTATTAAAAGAAATATATCTAGACTTTCATGAATTTTAATGATGAATGAATTGGGTTCTTTAGGTTCTTTTGAAATGTGTACCTTCTTCTCTGTCTTTGAATTGCAGTTATATCACTCTGAAAGAACCCGCTTCCTGAGAGATAAGTGAATGCGCCACTTCAGTTTTGTGATGGGTAACCACTTAGAAAATATAGGTAATATTCATGTATAATACTCACCTCTAACTTTGCACAACGAAATTCTGAGGAGAAATAATACGTACTGACTTTATGGCAGCTAAATTTGAATTAAATTTAGCAATCTGTTCAACTTTTTATCGGTTCTTAGTGACTGAAAATAAGAATTTATGTAGTTTTCATTATGTTTTTATCGACAGAATTTACTTTACACTTTAGATAAATACATGCATCAATGCAACAAGTTGGCAGCGAAATAAAACTCATTTAAAAAAAAAAAATTATAAACAAACATTCTAATAGATAATTTGAACAATAGATATAACTAACTTTCGGTCATATCACCCTGAATATAGAGAGGCTATTAGTCAAGAAAAAGTTGCTTTTTTTTTTACTTCTACATATTTTTATTTTTATTATTTTACAGAATAGTCCATATATACGAAGGTCACGTAATTAATTAGTTATAGTGTATAATACATACTCCTAATTTTGAGGCTGGAAAATCAGGAAAAATAATGCCTCTTATATACAAATCATTACGATTAATAAAGCATTAAGGTAACAATATATTTCCTTTTAGTTTTTGTTCTATTATTACTCTCTTCTTTTTCTTTAAGGTTTTCTTTGGCGGTTTTAAAATCAGAAAAAATAAGTCAAAGAAAATGTGTAATTTACTTATATATAGTCTACTGCCCATGAATAAATACACACACACACACAATTTTTTATAGAATGTTGATTTTTTTTCTTCACAGCAGATACAAGGTACCAGGATTTTATCATTTATAAGGGAACATCATGCAATCAGAATATATATCATTAGGTATTATTTATTATCAATTTCTACAGAATTGAAATTCTTTAACCAAATTCTTTAGTCCCAAAATAAGTACTCGCCTTTATTTATATATATATATATATATATATATATATATATATATATATATATATATATATATATATATTTGCTCTGTGGATTTTATTTACATTGAGCTCTTTACCAGATTTATTTAAATTCAATATTCTATTTTTGAATATTTTATTCGTTCTGATTGGAATTATTCCCTATTCCGGATTTACTGGATTGAATAATATCTTATATATATATATATATATATATATATATATATATATATATATATAATATATATATATATATATATATATATGTACAGAGGCAAAACGCATAGATTTTCAAAAAAATAATGCTTAATATCTGCTTAATTGTATAATGTTCCACAAGAAATAGAAATAGGTGTTGGTGAGAGAAAATCAAATTTTACTGAATTTGTAAGAAATATAAACAATAATGCAATAAATAAAAAAGATAAACCTTAATTCAATATATATATATATATATATATATATATATATATATATATATATATATATATATATACACTCATCAATTTGAACTGTATCATAATTATCAAATTAATCATAATTATCAAATTATCATGGTTTTTATAAAATTATTTGTTTAATTTTATGTTGTTGCTTTTTTTACTTTTACATTTTTTTTATTTTATTATTTTACAGAATAGTCCATATATACGAAGGTCATTCAATAAATATAATGAAATATTGCCAAAGGATTTAACAACAGGAAGCACTATTCTAAAAGATCTAAAAGATGGATCTTTTTCAGTGAAATTCATAACGATGGGCCCTTTGTTAACCAGAATACTATCAGCATCATCAACTTGACTGACCTTTGCGCCCGGAATATTTTCTTTATCGAAGCGTTCAGTATTTTCACTCTATGGACTGTCTTTTCCAATTAGGCTCGTTATGGAAAACCCATGTTTCGCCCATTTGTAATCATTTTAGGGGGTATCAAAACATGCTTCTCCGTACACATCACATATTCTTTTTTAAATTTTATTGGATTTGTACTTCTCAGTCATCAAAATTTGATGACAAATTTCAGTTCAATCTGGAGCACTCTGAGTTGCTGCCATTTTGAATAGCTTGAAAATAAATATTTTTTGCTAGATTAAAGTAACTTATAAACCAAAGTAGTTTACATTCATAGAAAAAATTACAGAAAATATTTATCTTGCTTTTTTAAAAAATCCCCTGTATATATTTACATATGTATATATTTGACTGAATAAAATAGACATTTTTTTGTCTACATATTTTTTGGTAAATCCTCTTGAATTGCGGTAATTGGTTGATAAATCTTCCCTAATTAGTTATTTCCCAAGTAATTTCTGCCCAACCTTGAGCCATCATCAGGGGAGGACGTATTACAAAAGTGACTTTTGTATATACATTACTACTTTGCCAATATATATATATATATATATATATATAATATATATATATATATATATATAACGGAATATATGTGCTATAACCAACCGGGGGACATCTCCACTCTAGAAGGACCCCACTTAAACTAGTAGACAAATTCACGTACCTAGGAAGCAGCGTCGAATCAACCGAAAAGGACATCGACACAAGGTTAACGAAAGCATGGACAGCTATCAATAGGCTATCGATTATGTGGAAATCAGACCTAACCGATAAAATGAAACGCAGTTTCTTCCAGGCAGCGGTCACATCGATACTGCTATATGGATGCACTACATGGACGCTAACAAAACGACTGGAGAAGAAGCTAGTGACAATTACATAAGAATGCTGCGTGCAATCCTGAACAAGTCCTGGCAGCAACACCCCACAAAGCCACCAAACTGTACGGCCACCTGCCCCCTATCACGAAAACTATTCAAGTTAGACGAACCAGACATGCAGAACACTGCTGGAGAAGGCAGAGATGAACTCATAAGAGATGTACTCTTATGGATCCCCACACATGGCCGCGCAAAAGCAGGACGACCAGCTCGAACGTACATCAGCAGCTATGTGAGGATACAGGATTTTGTCCTGAAGACCTACCTAGGGCGATGAACGATAGGGAGGAGTGGCGAGAGAGGGTCAGGGATATCCGTGCTACCAGCGCGATATGATGATGATGATATATATATATATATATATATATATATATATATATATATATATATATATATATATATATATATATCCAGTCACCATTCGAAAGACAATGGGGTGTGGATTATTCGCGTATAGAATATATGAGGAATTTCATGTAAATCTATGGGAGTGCTCAATGTATGGCTATTGTTATATGTTCCCTCTCCAAGTTTATATAATAAAACTCACATACAAAATGTATACAATGCAATTTGAACAAAACTCAAACCTGGTTAAAATTGTCTTTATAAATTTATTTCGGTGAAAAATATCATTTGTTTCAGTTGACTTCACACGTTTAATTTGAAATTGAAAAACCTCAAATTAAACGTGTGAAGTCATGTGATGAGTATAATGAAATAAATTTATAATGACAATTTAACCAGTTTTGAGTTTTCTACTAATTGCATTATATATATATATATATATATATATATATATAATATAATATATATATATATATATTGTTCGGGGATGACTTAAAATTGAATCCATGGTGACCCTCCAGCTTTCGAGTAATAGGAAATGTAGAAATCTCCTTTCGTTGACATTAATACTCTGACTCGGTATGTCTTTCTGAGTCAATTAGATCTCTTTCGAATCATTAGTATTATACTTGAAACCATATGGGTGCAAAGCAATCTATTATTAAGTAGGAATATTACTTTAAACTATACAACTGTGTGAAAATCAGTTATATTAGATGGAAATACTTGATACCATATAACTGTGGGCAAAAAAAAGGCTTATTATTAAAGACAAAAAATAGCAATGAAACGCTGAAAATTTTAAAAGTTATGATTATAATCACGTATTTTTAAATGTTCATTAAATAATCCAATACGTTTTTTGGTAAGCCGTTAATAAACTAAAACAAACCAGTATATATATATATATATATATATATAATATATATATATATACAATCCATGGAAATAATGTTTTTAATACAAATTATATTTGATAAATCTTTCAAAAGAGCCTAAAAAGTTAATAACAAAGTCAATGGACAATTCCATAACTTTATATATATATATATATATATATATAAATATATATATATATATATATATATATAAACTCTTTTGAAATTTGTCGTAAAAAACTGTTTCCATGGGTTAGATATTTTAAAACAATATATATATACACCACAACACACACACACACACACACACACACACACACATATATATATATATATATATATATTATATATATGCCTTCGTAAGGCTTAAATGCTGGAGCTCTGGGGATGTAGAGTCACCCTTGGTTTCCATTACTTCCAAGTCGACCCAGAAGGTTAGTATCCGTTGGCGTCTTGTCTATGGGTCAAATAAATCTGTTTGGAACAACGTTTAAAATCATTTTGAACTACATTAAAGCACAATACCCTTAAAACAAAAATATTTCTTTAGTATGTAGGGCAAACTTGATTATTTAGCCTTGATTAGACAACCAGTCTTGGAGAAGGAAAACTGAATTTAATCCCGCTTTACTTTGCATAAAAAACTGATCTTGAGTCATCCTGTTCACGGTGATAGGATTGAGTAAATCCACATTTTTGAGTATGAAGTGTTTACCTGTTTAAATGATTGCGAAAATACATTTTTGTTCTGTTTATATTTGAGATCATAACTGTTAAACTGACCTTAGCATAAAATAACCCAAGATTTGACATGTCGTAAAATCAAGCAACATGTGGAGTGAAGGAATAGTAATTCACTAAGTTTTAGCTTAGATGTGGTACAATGAATGGGGTACCCAATGAGACTCGAACTCACACCATGCAGTTTTGCTAGTCTAGCTTTCTAACCATTACACCCACTGAGGTGAGAGAAGGAGTGAGATTACAATCTTATTATCCGTAGATATTTGCATCCCAACCCAAAAGCCGGGAATATATACTTCGATCCTTAGTAGAATTGCCAGTGAGTGACTCAATTACTACACTCTGATCTAGGTAGAAATGCCGATTCTGGCATTTTATTGTTAACGATGATAATCATTTTTTTTTAATCTAATCACAGTATCCTCATTAAACGTCTAATACTAAATGTTTACTTATAAAAAACGATTTTTTGAGCCCCAAAACTCAACATAGTCTTCATCGTCCCGGACCATGTAAAACTACATTTGTCTGTTGTGTACATTCATATTAACACCATGTACCTAATCGTTTTTAAGTACTTTGCTTACGAGCAGAATGAAAACTTGAAAACAATTACTATCGG